>BSBM01000386.1:11997500-12090000 GCA_027924585.1 Larix kaempferi
CTCCCCCCCTTGTATTCTTTATTTCTCTCTCACATCCCCCTCGCCTCCATCCATTCCCCCTTGTCACTCAAGTCTCACTTTCAACTTCTAACCCTATACCTCTTCAGAACCTCTTCTAATCCTAATAGTGCTCTCAAGCTCCACTTCCCTTCACCCCCTGTATCCCATCATGTTCTCATTCCCTTCATATCTCCCCACTCAAGCTTCCAACATCCTTCTAATCCCTTGACCCTTTCTCATCCCTATTAAATATTAACCATAGATTCCCTTGACCCTTCCCCACCCCTTCTCAAATATTAACCAAAAATCCCCTTGAGTCTTTCCCACCCCCCCTCTCTCAAGTATTAAACATATATTTTATGATTTACATAACGCGAGCGCGTTTTGGAACTACATAACGCGTACGCGTTATGTAGTTATATAACGCGTGCGCGTTATAAAATTCTAAAAGCGCGGCAATATTTTTTGAATTTAAAAAGAACGCGCTCGTGTTTTTAAGAGCCTAAACCAAGCCGAATCACTTGCTCACATGTCAACAATAATCCTATGTGTATGCTTTGGAGTTTGCTTCGGTAATTCCAAACCTGTGCTATGTTAATGAAAAACCAAAGCTAATTGGGTATTTCTTCCAATTTCTGGAAAAGCCTGTGCTTAGCCACTCGTTACAGTATGCTACACACAGTCATTTTTGACGAAATCTTAGACACAAATAGCATTTTTTCTGCAGATTCCAAATATGTAACTTTTATTTTGAAATATTAATTTTTCCTATTTTCTTTCAATTTCTTTTCTGTCCTACTTCCTTAACTCGTGAAACACACTGTTAGTGTTTCTTCCATAACTTTTTCAATTCTCGATCATTTTAAAAAAAAATTGTATGGTGCACAAGAGGACACTAACCTCCACGTTCTATGAAAAACCCATTTTAAGATTTTTGCATTAAGACCTTCAAAGGCTCTACCCACAAAAGAGGTATTATTTTCGAGGTTTGATCACTTACAAAATTATAAAAAAATTATAAAATTACTAATTTAATTTTCGAAAAATAATGGCGCACAAGTGCTATGTGTTCTCTACATGCATGCCGATTTTTGTAGCTTGATTCCATCATTTAGGCCCTCAAAGGCTCTACCCACAAAAACATATACCTTATCATTTTCCTGAAAAATAAAAAGTGTCTGTTAAGAAAAATGAAACTTGACATAGCTATGCAAATTTTCAATACATAAAAGTTATATATTCGGAAACGTGATTTAATTTCCTACATTTCATCTTTTTTACTCAATGCAAGATATTTTGCGTAAGTAGCTCAAAAAATCCAAGTAAGTTGAGGGATCTCTGCTTTTTCAGTTTTCTATTGCATCTAACGCGCCAAAAGTGACCCTCATTAGCTTGCACTGACCCTACATACAATATCTAGTGAAAATAGGGGATTTTTTAAATTGAGAAGACATATTGGGAGGGGTTAAAAAGATGATTTTGGAAGGTATTTTCCAATATCTAGTGAAATTAGGGGTATTGTTTCATATGCCACGAATGAACGTGCTATGATAGCGGTTTATTGAGTGAAGCCCCCGTGTATTATGTATTCAGTGCATATCATGCAAGCACTTTTATTTACAAAACAGATAATATCAAAACCTAACTGTAATTCCATATTTATTTTCATCATAGATATTTATACAGCAATCATACTTATAAAACCTAGATAAATAATATTGCTATTCAATTTATTATAGACAGAATGTAATACACATGAACTAGAAAGATTTACAAGATCGAATTCATACATAAGTTTAAATCATTTAAACAGAGTAGTATACGATCACGAAATTCATACAGGTTCATTATAAATTTAACAAGTTTATTGAACATAAATCCTATCAACCTGTTAGAAATAAACATCTATAAAATATCTATTGATAAACCCTATAGGTATCGTAAATCATAAAAAAACGTTATAAAAAAATTACCAAATCGAATCAGAATTTTGGAGACGCATTCACCTATGCAAAGAATACAACTAATGAATTATGTTGACTCTACTCCATGTACCCATACAGGATCGACATGCTTTTTAATTCCATAATCAAACAACATTACAAGTTCAAAGAACAGTGAGGGTTAAACCGTGTAACTAGTATACATAATATAAATAACAATCTATGGCTAGGGTCGAAACCATGTAGGCTTCACATTTTATCAAATATCAAAGAGTTGAACATTAGAATAATAATAACTATGTAATGAAATAACATTTGAAACAATGTCTTAAATTTATCAACATTGATCACAGTGTCATATGGCAGAGCTATCGTAATCATATAGCAAGGGTTCGAGGCCGAAAGGACTCACCCTCGGTTCATCTAACTAATATGAATAGGTTGATACAACCCTAGAATTATTAACCAAATTGAATACAGTGGGTCTCGGCATCCCTGTGTAATTTTTGAACAATACAACTTAACCAACTTTTTAATACAAACAAAGCAACAGTAGTAATACAAAGCAAGTCTTTGGACAGAGCTCGATAACATCCTTTTGGGATGCACCGTTGCCATTATAAACAACAGGAATCAAAAGCTTCAAATCATTAAATGAATAAGGCAAATGTTTGAGTCTCGAGAATAAGCTTTCCGAGCCATAATAAAACATTGACATGGTTTAGGGTTATAAGCCCGGTAGCAACCCAAAACCTTTTACACCACAAACCTTGAACTAGCACATTAATAAACTACGCAGAGTTAAGTTAGGGCTTGGCCCAAATTATTTCCATAGCCACCATTCATTTTAAAGTTAAATCTATGCCAGATAGACCCAAGAACATTTCATATTACATAATGATAATATTGGAAGCTTATGCATAAACTGAAACTTATTTCCAAAACCAAGTACTAAGAACTCAGGAATGCTTTTGATAGTTAACATGTATTCTTGCCTTGTTGATTTCCAAACTTAAGGCTTCAAGAAAAAACAGATTCATATTAAAGACGAGAAAAAATAGTTTCAACAGAGACGTAAATACAAACTTGAAGAAACCAAACTGTCGTGGTCTTTATTTTAAATGGAGGTCGAATCCCAAAACCATCTTTTACATACTACTCATGCCCGAAGGCTTACAAACATCGACGCTGACAATAGGTTGACATACGAGACTTCTTAGAGAAATCAAAGGGCTTACCGTGGTATTAAACCATTGAGGTTGGCCTTCAAACCCAGAAATGTTGAAGCCAAATCCTAAGAAGAGATTAGCGAGTAGCTAGAAACATCTTGCCAAAGAACAAGAAGTAGTTAGACTGTGTCTTGTGGAAAAATTTTAAACAAGAATTTAAAGAATTAAAACGAGTCTTAGTTGGAACCATTCCTACCTATAGCAAAGAAGACGAAAAACCCATGAGTGTAGCTCTCCTTAGAAACCGAGACCACCAGGGATTGCAATACAGTAATCAACGTCGAAACCCTAAAAGCCATCTTACACTATGTTGGAAACTGTGCAGAGGTGCCCTTTTGGCCATGGTAGCCAAGCGAGAGATCAACTCTCAAAAACCCTCATGCAACAACGTTAACAATGCCAAGTTCAATGGAAATCCAGGGCTTTGTCCCATCTTGTAGCTCTCTACCCAACATCACGTGGTTCATTAATGAACATGGTTGTCATCCACTACCATTGTAATTTTTACCTATAATGTATAGTTTACAACATTTTGTTTGCCATTCGAATTTCCAACTCATAAGTGCACCAAGACCTTGGTTATATGTATAAAAACAAGTGTTATAATATATCATTTATCACTAATGTTATGTAGTGATACGCCTTTCACTTTGCATAGAAGCCATTCGGGCTAACCTCTTAGTTAGGGTTTTAAATAGTCACTTTTCCTTGCAATGAAAATATATATATAGCTAGGTTAAAAACCTTAATCATTTGTATCCTCAACCAAATTGTGCCTGGGAAGTCCTACATACAACCTGGACAGAGTAATGCAACATGCATTAGCTATCATAAGCTAAGTAAGCCCAGGGTTATGCTATAACTCTCTTTCCAAGCAAAAAGAATTTCGACATAATCAAAATTAAGGTAAAAACATATTTGACATAAGAATGGCAAGTTAAATATCAACATTTATGACATGAAATATTAAGTGTCTATTATCAATCATATTAGAAATCATTGTACGTAATAACCAAAAGATCAATGGATCATAAACAAAGATACAACTGAATTCAAAAGTACTCACAACAGTAAAAGGGGCTCATAGTCCTACTATCATACTTTAAGGTTAAAAGGAATAAATAACAAATTCATGACTATCGAAATAGTATCGTTAAAGACATAAGACTTTTATACAATAATGATTATGCAAAAGTAATGTTGTAAATTTAGACAAGATGATATTAACTTTAGACATAGGATTACATATACATCTAAATGTCATCAAGATACTTTCAATAATCGACGACAGTTGTAAACAAATAATTATCGCAATTAAGAGTATAATTAAGCAATAATAAAGATGACCAACTTTCACATTTATACTTCCGCATAGAATTTAATAGCAAATAGAGTGCTTAGAAAATTTTTAATTTTTTATTAAATTTGGGGATGTTACATGTGGTATCAGAGCGCAAGTTCAAACACTAGGCCTGAAAGTGGCTCAACTCGCGCAACAGAAAATTTAAAATAGAAAAGAGATTTACTGAATTTCATTTTTATTTGTTTATGTACAGAACATTTGGTATTTAATTTGCAGGTATGGAAGGACTAGAAGATCTGTTCAGGATAGATCCCAACATAATGATCAAAATAATAACGAACATGAACATGTTAATGAAGGAAATATATTCGTAGAATTAAATGATAATTTATCTGAATTACTTCGAACAATTAAAGATTTAAAAGCTGAGATGAAAACAGTAAAGGAAGAGAATGAAAGAATTTTAAGAGCACAAGAAGAACTAAATCAGATTTACTGGATAAATATCATAATGACAAAAAGGATAAAAGAACAGAATTTAATTATGAATCTGGAACCATGTCATACCAACACAAAGGTAAGAAGTTAAAATTCTCTAATGATGACAGTATCTCTTCTTCGGAAAACAATGTTAAGACACATAAAAAGAAACATAAGTATTCTAGTAACAGTAGTGAAAGTGACTACAGACCAAAAAGGAGAAGTTATAAACCATATGAATAGATTTCAGGGGAGTTTAATAAGATAAACCCCCAACGTTTAACGGTGAAAGTGGAAAGGGAGAAACATCTGAAGCATGATTGTCAGGTATGAAGAAATACTTTCACATTTATGATTATTCAGATCAGCTGAAAGCTAAGATGACCATTTATAATTTGACTCAAAAAGAAGATATTTGGTGGCAAGATTTAAAAAAAAAGGTATTAAAGAAATGAGTGTAACTTGGAGAACAGTTAAGAAATATTTTAAGAAGAAGTTCATGTCTGAACAGTACTACGAAGAAAAAACAAAAGAGTTTTATGATTTAAAATTGGGTTCTATGAACATGAAAGAACTAAGCAGTAAATTACTAAGTCTGTTGAGATATGTACCTTAAATTGTGCACTAGAAGGCTAAAATAAAAATATTTTTGAGTTGCTTACCTCTTAATATAAAAGACAGAATTGAGTACAACAACCCTAAAACTCTTGAGGAAGCCATGAGAAAGGAAAATTTCTGTTTTGAACAGAAAAGGAAAAGAGAAGGAATATCTAGCTGGAAGAGTAATAAACTAAGTAATTTTGAACATAAAAGGAAAAGTTTTAATTCTAATAGGCATGCTGAAAATAACAAGCGAAATTTCCATAGCATAAATTTTCAAGGAAATAATTTTAAAAGCAATGCACTACCGAATTTTACAGCCGCAAGAAACATGCCTAATAATTATGCTAGAAGTAATGAACAAAGAGAACCTTTGAAATGTTATGAATGTCAAGGACCGCATATTGCAGCAAATTGTCCTAACAAGAAAAGAACAGTCAACAGCATTCATACAGTGCAGTAAGAACCAACAGTTGGTGACATAGCGAGGGAAATGCCCATGATCAATGCAGCCTTGGAAAATCGACATGCTGATCATCAAACTTCAATGGTTGAAATCGAATGTATGCTACAGAATATACATATCTCTATTTTAATTGACCCAGGTGCAAGTTTTAGTTATGTATCACCTGATATAGTAAAATGTTGTAAATTTAAAGTAGAAAAGTTTGATAAATATTGGTTGGTTCAGTTAGCTATAGAAACTAAAAAGAATGTAGTTGATTATTTTAAAAATTGTGATTTAATTATGAGTCAGTTAAAGACACAAGTAAAGATGAATGTACTACCGTTAGGGTCTTATGATGTTTTAATTGGAATGGATTGGCTAGAAAAGCATAGGATAGTTCTGAATTGTTTTGAAAAGACATTTACACATTTGAATAATAAAGGAGATGTTGGAGCCTAGGTCGTAGCTGCGGTAAAGCTGCGAATTTTGGGGAAAAGACACAAGTATGAAAGGAAAGTGCTAATTTTGGGACAAGCACTAAGTTTTGGGCAAGAAGGAGACGGTGCGCAGTACGGTGCCAGATAGACATGCTCAGCGAAGATTACGGACCGGAAATCGCGGAGCTCGCGCGCACGGCAGAAGAGAATGAAGGTTGAATAGAAAGCTCAGCTACCATAATAAATAAGGCGATGGAGTAGAGGGCTCAGCTACCCTCATTTAAAGGCTAAAGTACAGAAGTTATGGTTGCTCGGATCAAGGAGGAGCAACGGACCAGAGCATTGAAGGCGAAGGACAAGCGCCCATACCCACAACCTGCGCCGGAATTCATGGAGCCTGCAGGAAGCGGCGACATGACTGCAAGCGGCGCCTACAGTACACCTAGCCATGTGCGTGGTTAGGGTTTTTGGGAACCACTGTTGGGAAAGGCCCACAGTTTTGTAAAGGTGTGACCGTCATGGCCACCTATATATATGTATACATGATAAAGGAGAAGAGTTTAGATATTTTGGGATAGTTAGATGGTTAGACTGTCAGATAGTCAGTCTCGAGGATAGATCATGTGTTGATTATCCTTTGTATGTGTTCTACCGAGTCTGTAGAACTAGAGTAGAATCGGATAGCCGAGGAGCTAATCCCTGAGTTGCCAGACAGTCTGAGTCGACGTCTGTGCCTTGTAATCTCTGTAGAGAAGAGACTAGATTGTGAGAAGGACTCCCAGCTGTGTGCGTGGAGTTTCCTGTAAAGATCTAAGGCTGCAGCTGTGTGCGCAGCATATTGTATAACTCTATCATTTTCTGGTTAATATAAACTCCCGTGGACGTGGTTTTCCTCGAGGAGATGGGCTTCACATATTTCTTCTTGTTATAAATGTTTGCGTGAATGATTAACTGTTTAAAGTTCATTACCTGTGTATACAAGCTCGTGCATTATCTTTGAGACTGTTTAAGTGAGTAGAGAAGGTCCTTTGATAGTTATAAGCGTTAAGTATTGAAGAAGTGGTGGAGCGCTGTCGCTGCAGCGAGCGAGGAATGCGTTACTGCGCTGGGTTCGCAGGGCGAGGAGGTACTTAACGTGTCGACGCAAGGAATAGTTGCCTTCTGCGCTAGAGAGGAGAAACTGCGCAGCGGGCCTGCTGAGGAAGGAATCCGTGCAGTTGCGCCGAGCGGCCTGCGGGAAGGTCCGACCGCCGATATCTGAGGAACCGGAAGAGGAAGAGCAATCTCCGCGTCACCACGGTTAAGGAAATCTGATTCCTTAGCCCCCCATAGCCACTTCGGGTGAGACCTCGAGCTGCTGCGCATCTCGTTGCCGAGAGGGCCAGTGCGCCAAGGGGTTTGTTGCTGCGCTTCATTAAAACCCGGGTCTGCCCAAGAAAGCAGCCAACAAATGGTTCCGTTGCCGCGTGAGCGAGACTTCTTATTCCAGTGATGTGCGAGATTGATGCGCAACCTAGAGAAAGAAAGGAGCCAACAAATGGTTCCGTCGCCTTATGACTTTTTGATCACGTCACTTCCGTTACTCTGAACCTTGTTGCTCAGCCAACAAATGGTTCCATTGCCGCGTGGCTAAAATTTGCTATTTTTGCGACGTAGAAGGTTGTTGAGCCAACAAATGGTTCTGTTGCGAGACTTGTTATTTCGGCGACGCGTAAGATTGAGGAGAACAAATGATTCCCTTGTCTTGCGACTTGCTGTTGTGAGACTTATTATTTCCAAGACATCTGAGATTGTTGCTGAAGCCAGCACAAGGTTCTGTTACACTGAGACTTGCTCAGTTAACAAATGTGTTACTGGAATCCTACAGCTAAAGAAATTGGAGACTGGTTTGATTTAAAGGCTAAAGAGTTCGTTGAACAAGAAAATAGAAGTTCTACGCTCCAAACAGAAGATTGGTTACAGAAGTATATTTATACTGACCTTCACGAAATTTTCTTTGTTACATTTGCACTGGAGTTACACGCTTGGATAGCCAAGTTAGCAGATTCTAGACCTACTGTGCATATTGATCGACCCGTCGCTTGGACGCCTGAGCTAGTCAGTATTGTGAAGCGGATAGACAATTCTGTGTCCCGCGCAGTAGACTTTTGGTTGAATAGTCTATTGAAAGGTTTCATCACCGAGTTTGCAGTAGATACAAGAAAGAGTTTCAGTGAAGCTGAGAGGAGTTTCTTTCAAGTACACAGAGGTAAGTTCCCGAATTCTCTGAACTTATGGATTAAAATGCTTCTGTATGAAAAAGGAAAGCTATGTATTGCTTCTGATGAATAGCATAGACAAGTAATGTCCGTAGATTCTGATAGTGATCCTGAACTTATTGGTTGCACTCGTAGTGGAAAACGATATAAAGTAGGCCTTGACCAATATTCCTTTGAATCTAGCCCAGACGATAGCCAAGTCCCTCGACCAAGCCATATAGAAAGACAAGAGAGTGCTCATATCCCTTATCACCCCTTTACACCGCAAAAACCAGACGGAGCTCAGTATAACCCCGCAGTAACATCTTCTAGTAGCCCACACGGTACTTCTAGCACCTCTGTACCACCTTTATTTAACCAGTCCAGAAGCACTGCTACAGCACCCTCACCTCAACCTAGTACAAGAAGGATGGGTGATGACATGAAGTTACCAACTTTTAGAGGAACAGGGATAGAAGACCCTGAGCAGCACTGGTTCTTATGTGAAGCCATTTGGACAATTAAGCAAATTAATGATGATGCTGTTAAACTGGTTCAGTTAGCAACCACACTAAGAGAAAGAGCCTTGACTTGGTTCATGAAATACTCAGCAGCACAGAATAGAACGCTTGCTGATGTAAGAAATGCCATGATTAGAGAATTCAAGAAACCCAAATTAGAATCACAGTGTATAACAGAGCTCAAAGACATCAAACAGTTACCTACAGAATCAGTATGGGACTTTGACCAGAAGTTCAAAGCCTTGATAGATCAAGTAAGCTTCGAGTTTGCACCACAGCAGCATAAAGAATGGTTCATTGCTGCACTGCTTCCACACATTAGACTTCCTCTTATGCAACAGAATCTCAATACTCAGGAACAAGCTCTAGAGATGGCTATGAAACTAGAAGCTTCGCCCATTGCGGGAACAAGCAACGATGTTGCGCAGTTGCAGAACCAATTAGCAAACTTAACCTTGCAAGTGCATGATATTAAGAAAGGCAAGGAGATTAAGGAAGAAATTTGGTGTACAAAATGTAAAGCCCAAGGTCATTCAAAGGACCATTGCCCCGTTTTCATAGACTATATTGCAACTGGAGCACCTAACCCTTTACCACAGGCACAGGGGCCTTGGTGTGAAATCTGTAGAACTAGAGGTCATAGACCACAAGAATGTCACTTACTTCAGAAATATGTACAAACTCCAAAGAATCTATATTGTAATTTCTGCAAATCAGTAGGTCATGATGAGAACAATTGTAGAGCATATGATCTTATGATAGAAAGAAAGCATGATGTTTATAGGGTACAAGCAGAGACACAAGGACCCACAGTCGGTCCACCTTATGACCAAACTCGGGACGCCCGAGCAGGAAATTACAGGGGACGTGGACGCACAACAAATTTTGGTCGCGGAAGAGGACAGATCACTTGTTATAATTGCGGAACACAAGGTCATTTTGCCAGGGATTGCCAAAATCCTACAACCCTTTGCAGGTATTGTAAATCTTCTGACCATATCATTGAAGAATGCCCTCAGTTACAGGCTAAGATGCAAGCAAAGACCCCACAGGTCAATCAGAATATTCAGTTGATTGGAGCAGAAAAAAGAGAACCAGACCCTACAGTTAATATAGTGACACACAGTGGAGCAACCACTGGTGCGCAAGAGATGGGAATGGGAAAGCAAGCGACGCAATGGGTGCGCCACGCTAATATTAAACCAGCCCCACTTAACCTGCAGAAGCAAAAAGAAGCATTCAAGCAAGCTCAAGAGTATTTCTCAGATCCAAGAGCTTCAAGTTCTGCCGCAATTCCGCAGAACAATATTAGATCGCAAGTGCTAAGACAAGACAATCCGGTACAAGAACAGGCCACTACAGCTGGAAGGCCTGACGAGGAGCATGCCCTAGGCAGTGTTCATGCGTTCCTGTGACAATGTTTAAAATTGTTGCGCAATGAAAAGGCAACTTTAGAACTCCAACACCTGTTGGATCAGTGCCAACAGTCTGCTTCGACGAACACGCCGCAGCGTGCTGTTCATCAGATTAGGAGTCACATTAGAACTGGAAAAGAAATGAGGCTCACAGCGCAGATTGGAGCATTTGAAATGGACGAAGTGATGTTAGATTTGGGCTCCGAAGCCAATGTTCTCACTATGCAGACATGGGAACAGATGGGAAGCCCTCCGCTTACAAGATCCCCTATCCAGCTAAGACTCGCAAATCAGCAACGAGTCTCTCCATTGGGAAGATTACCCAACGTACCTATTGATATTGAAGGAGTAAGGAGCTCTGCAGATTTTGAAGTAATCAAAATCATGGATGATAGTAGACCATACCCAGCACTTTTAGGAATAGACTGGGCATTTGATAATTTGGCTGTCATTAATTTGAAGAAAAGACAGATGACCTTTGAGGATGACCAGATTAGGGTCATCGCACCACTTGATCCTATTCAAGGACCAAGGTATATAGAACCCATTCGCGCAGAAGAGGAAGCGCGCCACATGGAAAGTTTGTACCAAATGACCACTAACCACAGTGATTATGTCAACCCCACAGCAGATGGCCATATCAGCTGGCGATGCGATAGCTCGTGCACATCAGACTCAGATGCAGGATTGGAAAACTGGCAGAATCGTTTACATGAGGTTTCTGCAAGACATTGCGCTATGATGACTAAATCCATTCGATGGATTGGTACAGAACTAACTAACACTCCAATTTTTTATGGTTTAACTGAAGTAACTAAATTCATACATGAATATGAACAAAAGCTTCCAGAACAGCAGCGCATACAGGCATTGGATGTGGCATTGCGCGCTACACCCGCAAGATGGTGGGCTGCGCATAAGGAGAATATTCATACATGGAAAGACTGTCGCAGATTGATACTGCGCAGATTTCAGGACACCACAGGCGATGTCCTACGCAAATATGAGGGACAGAGTGACCCCAGGTCACACATTGAAGCATGTATTCAGCAATGGTCAGATATTCCGCAAGATGAATGGGTTCACCTATTCATCCACACATTGGATACAGTTCCAAGGAACTGGTATACTGAAACAGAATTGCGCAAAGACACTCTTACTTGGCCTCTTATGATGGAAAGTTTTCAACTTACCTTCAGCTTTGAGTCGGAGCATCCAAGTATTGATCAGGCTCTGAAGTATATTAAAAAGAAGGTATTTGAACCATGTCTAGTAACAGAATATTCCCAACCAGATTGGGCTGTCCAGATAGAACATGCCCTGGAATGTTATAACTTCACCGCTGAAGAGGAGGAGGACGATCCTCGCAACATCAATATCCCAGAATCAGAAGGGACGCGCAATATTAAAGGTCCTAAGCTTGATATTCCTGCCATCACAGAACACATCAAGCTCAAGAAGATTAACATTGGTACAGAAGCTGAACCAAAGTTTGCTTCTATAGGAGATTATCGGGATGATGCAACTGTTGGACATGTTTCAGAATTATTACGTGACTACCAGGATATCTTTCCTACCAAGTTCACAGAAATGAAAGGCATCCTAGGAGACTTAGGAGAGATGCGCATACCTCTGAAACCAGATGCCAAGCCAGTAAAGCAGCGCCCATACAGGTTGAACCCGCGCTATAAAGAAAAAGTTAAAGAAGAAATTGATAAGATGCTCGCAGCAGGTATTATTGAGCCAGTAGAGGAAAGCGATTGGATTAGTCCTATGGTGGTCCAAGAAAAGAAAACGAAAGGTGAAATAAGAATCTGTGTAGACTTGCGCATACTCAATGATGCATCAGCGCACGATCCATTTCCCACTCCTTTCACAGATGAAGTACTTGATAATGTTGGAGGACAAGAGGCTTACTCGTTCACTGATGGTTTTTCGGGATATCATCAGATCAGAATCCATCCGGACGACCGCCACAAGACTACTTTTGCAACTGAATGGGGCTCATTCCAGTATACGGTAATGCCCTTTGGTCTTAAAAATGCACCTGCTATCTTCTCTAGAGTTGTTGTTGCTGTTTTTAAAGAATTCATTCACAAGTTCCTAGAAGTCTATTTCGATGACTGGACTGTATTTGGCCTATTAAAGAACCATATTGCAAATCTGCGCATGATGTTAGAAAAATGTAGACAGCATCAGATTTCCCTTAACTTGAAAAAATGTATCTTCTGTGCGCCCTTTGGTATTTTGTTGGGACATATTGTATGCAGACAAGGACTCCTGATGGATCCTGCGAAGGTTGCCATCATTGCCAATTTACCTGCGCCCAACTCAGTTAAACAATTGCGCACTACATTGGGACATACAGGATACTACAGAAAATTCATCAAAGGTTATGCAAAGATCACAGCACCTATGGAAAGATTGCTGAAAAAGGATTCGAAGTTCCAATGGACAGAAGAATGCCAACAGAGCTTGGACACACTTAAAGAAAAGATGATCACAGCGCCTATTCTAGTTTTCCCAGACTGGAGAAAACCTTTTCATGTTCATGTTGATGCTTCTTCTATAGCATTGGGGGTTGTGCTTACACAGTCTGGAGAAGGAAGTATTGACCACCCGATTGCTTACTCTAGCAGAAAGCTATCTACAGCTGAGAAGAACTACACCACTACAGAAAGGGAAGGATTAGCTATGGTGTATGCCCTACAGAAATTCAGACACTACCTGTTAGGCGCTCATTTTAAAATGTATACTGACCATTCTGCTTTGAAATATTTGGTCAATAAACCAGTGTTAGGAGGAAGAATTTGCAGATGGCTACTGCTCTTTCAAGAATATGATTTCGAGGTTATTGTAAATCCAGGCAGATTGAATGCAGGGCCTGACCATCTATCCAGGATAGAGTCAGGAGAGGAACCTACAAGTCTGGAGGACAATCTGCCTGACGCACAGTTGTTTTCTATTCAAGCAGCAGACGAATATTATTCTGATATTCTTGAGTTTCTCACTACCGGGCAAGCGCCGGATGAGTTTACAATCCAGCAGAAGAAGCAACTTGTTGTCAGAGCCACAGAATTCACTTTGATAGCAGGCCAGCTTTATAAGTTGGGCCCTGACGAAGTTTTGCGCAGATGTATCTTACCACACGAAAAGAACTCTATCATCGCAGAAGCGCATTCAGGTACCGCAGGAGGCCATTTCGCAGGAAAGCCGACTGCGCAAAAGATCTTAGCCGCAGGTCTTTGGTGGCCGACATTGCACAAGGATACTAAGGAATTCTGTAAATGTTGCGATGTATGCCAGCGAACAGGAAAACCCTCAAGAAGAGATGAAATGCCGCTAAGACCACAGATCACACTGCGTGCTTTTGATAAATGGGCCATTGACTTTGTAGGACCTATTAACCCACCAGGAAAAAGAACTGGCGCAAGAGACATCATTACAGCTACTGAATACCTCACCAGATGGGCTGAGGCGAAGCCAGTTAAGAACTGCGACGCTGCTACGGCCGCGCAGTTCATTTTTGAGAATATTATCACTAGATTTGGATGCCCAGTGATCCTCATGAGCGATGAGGGTACACATTTCCTCAATGAGACTATAGAGGCCCTTACTGAAGAATTTCAGATTAATCACCATAAGAGTACACCCTACCATCCTCAAGCTAATGGTACGGTGGAAGCATTCAATAAGATTCTTGAGAATGCCCTAACGAAGATCTGTAATCAACAAAGAGATGATTGGGACCTTAGAGTCACAGCTGTATTATGGGCTTACAGAACCACTTGCAAGAAACTAACAGGTCACACACCTTTCAGCTTGGTGTATGGACAAGAAGCAGTTATGCCCATGGAATACATTGTTCCCAGTCTTAGAATTGCGCAAATCACAGAAATGACAGATCCTGATACTATGAATGAAAGACTTTCGCAACTGCTTGCCTTAGAAGAAGACCGACTTTTGGCCGGATTCCATCAACAGGTACAGAAGGCAAGACAGAAAGCTTGGCATGACAGGCACATTAAGCATAAACACTTTGAAGAAGGAGACTTGGTACTCCTTTATGATAGTAAATTCATCAAGTTTCCGGGCAAGTTTCGTGTACATTGGTTAGGCCCTTTTCAGGTGATAAAAATAACAGGAGGAGGCGCAGTTCAGCTTGCAAAGCTGGATGGAGAGTTACTACCCACAATGATCAATGGGAGTCGGCTTAAGCTTTATTGCGACGGCCACTCCGCTCTGTCGACCTAATATTTTGCTAAAAAGATGCAGATGCCCAGTGTAGTTGAAAGAGGCACCGCATTCAGTCTACACGGAAGTTGCGAGACACCCAGTCTCCGTCTTCCTGCGCAGTTCCTAGAAACATCCGCGCATGTCTAAATTTTGGTTGGAGCGAACATAGTTGCGCTCTTGTGAAGCTTCTCCCTGACCGTTGAACTATCGCTCTTGCGGAGTTCCCTTTGATAATTTGCTGCTTGAAAAAGTTTTGTTGTGGACCCCTAGAGGCATAGTTCCCTAAGTTGAAATGACCCGCCGGAAATTTTGAATTACAGCAGTTATGTAGCCGCGTCTGAATAAATGAAGGATAAGTCCGTTATTTAATTCTAGCCGCTCTACCGGATTCGGCTTGATCTCCGATAGATTTGCAATTAACTCAGGCGCCGAAAGCATTAGCTTCTCCCGGAAGGCTGTCAGAGCCCGTCAATCACAATAAATGCACCGCTACGGCGAGGAGGATAGCGTGTTGTCAACTCATGAATAGCCGCCTATAGCTACGTAACCCCACTTGGTCGCATTTACTATCACCTCTGGCTATAAATACCTCACACTTGTATAATTTTTGGGTTACTTTCCTCAAGTTGCTATCTTGTTTACGAATCCAAGTTATTGTTTTTAGAGCCGAGTTGTGCAGAGTATTTTCCCTTGTTTTCAGCATCCATATCCTACGCAGGTCCGCCATTTGCTGTCTAAAGTTTTGTTCCCCACATCGATTCATGACGGAGAACCTGTCAACTGAAGAAGTTGTTCGTCAATTCCTGCGCCGAGGCTTAGATTTCGGCATGACTACTCCAGTCACAGCTTCAACTTATGTACATCCTGGTTATCAGGATCCCAGACAATCTCCGGCTACAAGAGCATCGCCATCGCAGCCAGAAGAACCTGTTCCAGAGCCGTTGGTGACCATGGTGAACTATATTCCGCCGCGTCCAGATGATGCACCAGAAGTACAGATCCCAAAGAATGCAAAGTATCCCATTCTGCTACCGTCACTACCGGCTAGTGTGCGGGTAGAAGGGAAACTATTGGGAAACATTCCACTGGTCAAGTTCTCTGATTTCAACCTCGGAGACTATAAGACATATCCTCAGTTCCAGCTAGACCGATATCTGAATATAGTGCATAATCCCACCAGAAAGGTTGACGAGTTTATCCCGAAGGGATTTGCAGCAAATCTTGAGCGCCCTGGACTCCTGAATTTGTTGAAGCTACCGCACTTTGGGCGTAGCAATGAAGCGAACGCAGTCGTTAAAACACTGCTATCCTGCGTTCATGGAGGTTACCTTTGGCTCGGGAGGCCAATTGATCTAAATGTTGATTTAATTCACCGCATTACTGGTCTATCTAAGGCTGGTAAGGATCCTAATATTCATTTTGTCGAAAAGGACAAGGACAGAAAATTGACTGCACAGGTGGTGCAGAAGTATAACTTAACAAGAGGAGGTCGGGCTTATGACCTCACTGCAGTAGAAGATAAGGCACTTCGATTTACAGGAAGTCTGCTTGCAGGCAGACTTCTCACAAAGTGCCGACCGAAGGAAGTTACTGGAGCTGTCGTGGAGCTCGCCATCGCAGCTGCGGAGGGAGAGCAGTACAACTGGTCTCTCTTCTTGCTGAATTCTTTCTTGGCTGATTGCCTGAATGTGCAGGACAATGTAGCCCAAGCATTCCATTTTTCATGGCTTCTAATTTTATGCGCTCTCGTTGGGTGGAAGGAGCCCCCGAATACTCAGTTCCTTCCGCGCCGCGCAGGAGAGGTTGCCGGCATGTGCTACATCAACCTCTGGGATTCTCCCAATCCCGCGAAGCGCAAGATGAATCGCGCTGTCTTTTGTGAATACTACTATCTCCTCCGAGATACCATTCAAGAAATGCCAAGGCTGAGCGAGGAGACAGCCACATTATATGAAGGAAAGTTGGCTTTTACAGCCGACATACATCAACTTTACCTCCGCCCTTGCGGCATTCCAGATGAATGGGCGCTAGGCCTTTACAGAATGACTACCGAGGATGTTGAAGAAACCATCAAGTCTTGGTCGGATGAGTGGAGGGAGGCCGCAGATCTCGCATCTGCGCTGCCAACCACCGCTGCGAAAGAGAAGGATAAGGGAAAGGAAGCCCCGGAACAAAGAAGTGACGAAGGCTCCACAGAACCGGCCGCCAAGAAACAGAAAGTGTCGCATCTCGCTGAGGCTATTCCCTCAGGGATCGACCAGTATCTGAAAGAGCAATTTCCTGAGATGAGGAACACGCACGCTCACATCAGAAGTGCTCTAGACCTACAGTTTGTGGAAATAAAAGGTCTCGCAGGAAGGATTGCGCAGACCCATGCGCCAGCATCTACTTCGCAGGCGCCACAAGAAATTCCAAGTGCCGAGCGAGTTGAAGAACTCATAGAAAGGCATACTGTCGTGCATATTCCGCCTACCAGCATGACACTTCCAGATCCGCTAGCTGCACTACAGGTAAGCGTCGTTGGGCCCGTTGAAATCAATTTGTCTCTAATTCCTATAGAGACTCTACATCTAGTACATGAGAAAGTTTCTCTTGAGTTGAGAGCTAGAGAGCTCTCTACATTCCAGGAAAATCAACGACTGCAATCGCAGGAGTTAGAGTTGAAGGCAATCCATCAGAATACATCTGAGAAGCTTGCACTTTATGAGGCACAAGACATCGGTATCAGAAACGCAGTGGATGAGATTGCCCAGTTATTTCCGGCTTGCGAGATTCAACCAGACCTCCCTCTGGTTGCAAAAGTTCAAATTATTGGAGAAAGGGCGAAAACCCTGGAGCAAGAAATAGTTGCTATGGCTGAAGGCCATAGAACCCAGATCGCTGAGCTAGAAGCTCGCGTTGCTGCGCATCTTACGGATGATGCGCAGGTACAATTTGAAGCACTGAGCAGAGCTTCCACACAGATGAAAGATCGAGTACAGGAAGCCGAGAACCTGATGAACCAGGCTATGGAAGCTTGGACGGAGCTTATGAAGCTCCCTTTTAAAGTGGGACTGTCAGAACAGGTGCAAGCTGCGGAACAATCTCTCACTGTTCTAAATGAAGAAGCTAAGGCCTTAACAGGCTTACCAAAAATGAAGAAAATGGGCGAAGTGCGCAAAATGCAGCAGCAACTGCACAAGCTCAGAACTGAATATGAGAAGCTCACCAACAGCATTCAGCCATTCATGGATGAGTATGCTGAAATCGTTGCCCAGGTTGAGACAAAAATCAAAGAGATTGCGGAATCTCAGGAGATCATTGATACCATCACTAAAGACGAAGCAACCGCAGAAACGGTGCAAACAGCTGACGAGTGTGTTGAGGAATTGGACTCCGCTATTGCAAGGTGGAAGAAAACATTCGCGGAGACTCAATCAAAAGCAGATGCGCAAATCAAGCGACCACGCGCTAGTGCGAGTGGCTCGAGGGCGAGCCACAAGTGAGTGTTAGGGGCCTGTTGGAGCCTAGGTCGTAGCTGCGGTAAAGCTGCGAATTTTGGGGAAAAGACACAAGTATGAAAGGAAAGTGCTAATTTTGGGACAAGCACTAAGTTTTGGGCAAGAAGGAGACGGTGCGCAGTACGGTGCCAGATAGACACGCTCAGCGAAGATTACGGACCGGAAATCGCGGAGCTCGCGCGCACGGCAGAAGAGAATGAAGGCTGAATAGAAAGCTCAGCTACCATAATAAATAAGGCGATGGAGTAGAGGGCTCAGCTACCCTCATTTAAAGGCTAAAGTACAGAAGTTATGGTTGCTCGGATCAAGGAGGAGCAACGGACCAGAGCATTGAAGGCGAAGGACAAGCGCCCATACCCACAACCTGCGCCGAAATTCATGGAGCCCGCAGGAAGCGGCGACATGACTGCAAGCGGCGCCTACAGTACACCTAGCCATGTGCGTGGTTAGGGTTTTTGGGAACCACTGTTGGGAAAGGCCCACAGTTTTGTAAAGGTGTGACCGTCATGGCCACCTATATATATGTATACATGATAAAGGAGAAGAGGTTAGATATTTTGGGATAGTTAGATGGTTAGACTGTCAGATAGTCAGTCTCGAGGATAGATCATGTGTTGATTATCCTTTGTATGTGTTCTACCGAGTCTGTAGAACTAGAGTAGAATCGGATAGCCGAGGAGCTAATCCCTGAGTTGCCAGACAGTCTGAGTCGACGTCTGTGCCTTGTAATCTCTGTAGAGAAGAGACTAGATTGTGAGAAGGACTCCCAGCTGTGTGCGTGGAGTTTCCTGTAAAGATCTAAGGCTGCAGCTGTGTGCGCAGCATATTGTATAACTCTATCATTTTCTGGTTAATATAAACTCCCGTGGACGTGGTTTTCCTCGAGGAGATGGGCTTCACATATTTCTTCTTGTTATAAATGTTTGCGTGAATGATTAACTGTTTAAAGTTCATTACCTGTGTATACAAGCTCGTGCATTATCTTTGAGACTGTTTAAGTGAGTAGAGAAGGTCCTTTGATAGTTATAAGCGTTAAGTATTGAAGAAGTGGTGGAGCGTTGTCGCTGCAGCGAGCGAGGAATGCGTTACTGCGCTGGGTGCGCAGGGCGAGGAGGTACTTAACGTGTCGACGCAAGGAATAGTTGCCTTCTGCGCTAGAGAGGAGAAACTGCGCAGCGGGCCTGCTGAGGAAGGAATCCGCGCAGTTGCGCCGAGCGGCCTGCGGGAGGGTCCGACCGCCGATATCTGAGGAACCGGAAGAGGAAGAGCAATCTCCGCGTCACCACGGTTAAGGAAATCTGATTCCTTAGCCCCCCATAGCCACTTCGGGTGAGACCTCGAGCTGCTGCGCAGCTCGTTGCCGAGAGGGCCAGTGCGCCAAGGGGTTTGTTGCTGCGCTTCATTAAAACCCGGGTCTGCCCAAGAAAGCAGCCAACAGGAGAAACAAAAACACTAAAAGGAATCCCTAGAAAAACTTCAGCTAGACAAATTCTTCTTTGCAAGTGAAAAAGGTTGTATGAAAAGGATGTAAAATGTTTGCGGTAAATGTAATTAATGATGAACACACAACTAAAGAAGATAAGTTAAAACTAGAAGACATACCAATCCTAAGATACTTTTCAAATGTATTCCCGGAAGAAATTCCAGGATTACCTCCGAAAAGGGAATTGGACTTCGCCATTGAGTTAGTACCGGGTGCAGTACCAAACTCAAAAGCTCCTTACTGGATGAACATATTAGATCTTAACGAATTAAAATCACAGCTAAAAGAACTAATTGATAAAAATTACATAAGACCAAGCATGTCTCCTTGGGGAGCACCTGTCATTTCTCATTAAAAAGAAGGATGGTACCTTGTGTTTATGCATAGACTATCGTCAGTGAAATAGAATGATGCTTAAAAACATATATGCTTTGCCCCGCATAGATGATCTATTTGATCAAGTACGTGAAGCGATGATATTTTCAAAAATAGACTTGAGATCTAGATATCATCAAGTCAGAATTAAAGACGAAAACATCTTTAAAACTGCTTTCAGAACCCATTACGGGCATTACAAATTCATAGTTATGCCTTTTGGGCTAACTAACGCTCCAGTGGTTTTCATGTGTCTAATAAATAATGTTTTACATAAGTATTTGGATAAGTTTGTAATTGTTTTCATTGACGACATTTTAATTTATTCAAAGACTAAGGAAGAACACGACAAAAACTTACGAATAATTTTACAAGTCTTAAGAGAACATCAACTGTACGCTAAATTCAGTAAGTGTGACTTTTTCAAAGATAAAATACAGTATTTAGGTCACGTGATATCCAAGGGTGGAATCTCAGTTGACCCGGATAAAATAAGAGCAATTAATGAATGGCATGTCCCTAAAGATGTAACAGATGTATGATCGTTCATGGGAATCACAGGTTACTATAGAAAATTTATAGAAGGATTCTCAAGAATCGCAAATCCCATAACCTCTTTGCAGAAAAAGAGAAAGAAATTTGTTTGGGATCAAAAGTGTGAAGAAAATCTTAAGAAATTGAAAGAACTGTTAACTACAGTACCTATATTAAAAATTGCAGATGCAAACAAGGACTTTGTTGTATGCACTGATGCATGTAATAGCGTATGAGTCAAGAAAGCTATAAATTCATGAAAAGAACTACGCTACCTACGATTCAGATTTGGCTGTCATGATACATGCTTTAAAGATGTGGCACCATCATTTGATCGGTAGGAATTTTTCTTTAATGGCAGATAATAAAGGTCTAAAATATTTATTGGATCAACCAAATCTAAACGCAAGGAAAGCTAGGTGGTTAGCTTTCCTTAGCGAATATGATTTCGAGATTCAGCACATAAAAGGTAAAGAAAATAAGGTGGACGATGCCTTAAGCAGAAATGCAAGATTAAATTTTATGGCAGCAATCAACACTTATAAAAGAGATTTAGAAAATCAGCTCGAAGAAGGAGTAAAACTGTCTAAAAATTATTAGGAATTACAGGCAAAGGTTGCTGAAAATATATCTAAAAATTTAATAACATATTACAGTTTAAATGAGAAAGGCTTAGTGATGTATAAAAACAGATTGTATGTGCCAAATGCACCTGAAATTAAGTTGTTGATTTTAAATGAAGTACATAAGAGTCCTTATTCAGGACACCCTGGTTACAAAAAGATGATAACGATGTTAAGGAAAGATTACTTTTGGCCAAATATAAAGAATGAGGTGGTTGAATACATAGCTAGATGCTTTGAATTTCAACAAGCTAAAGTTGAGCATCAACACCTAGTTGGCCTGTTACAGCCATTGCCAATTCCAGAGTGGAAGTGGGAAATTATCAACATTGATTTTATAACTGGTTTGCCTAAAAATCAAAAGTAGAATGATTCAATAATGGTAGTCGTAGATAAGCTTAGTAAAGCAGCTCATTTTATACCTGTTAAAACTACTTTTAAAGCTGCTAACATTGCTGATTTGTTTATGAAGCAACTTTTTCATTTGCATGGAATCCCTAAGGTAATAATTTATGATCGAGATTCTAAATTTATTGGATATTTCTAGAAGTCACTATTTAAAGGTTTGGATACTAAGTTAAATTTCAGCACATCCTTTCATTCACAAACTGACAGACAAACTGAAAGGGTAAAGCAGATTCTAGAAGACATGTTAAGAATGTATGTTAAAGATCAGCCAACTAAGTGGGAAGATTATCTGCACTTAGTTGAATTTGATTATAATAATCACTATCAAGCTTCTGCTAAACTCGGTCGATTTGAAATTCTGTATGGTATAAAGTGTAATACTCCTATCTCCTAGAGTAATCCCGTTGACAGATTAATGTTAAGACTAGATTTGTTAAAACAGATGGAACTAACAGTGAAGTAGGTACAAGGCAATTTAAAAATTGCACAAGATAGACAAAAGAGTCATGTAGATCTGAAAAGAACTGAGAAAGAATTCCAAGTAGGTGAGCATGTTTTTGTTAAGGTAAAGCCTAATAAAAGCTCTTTTAAGCTTGGGAGTTGTGTTAAATTAGCACGCAGGTATTGTGGACCATTTGAAATACTATTAAGAATTGGACCAGTTGCATATCAGTTAGCTTTACCACGTAATCTGAAAATACATAATGTATTTCACATTTCTATTTTGAAAAAGTATGTACATGATGCTACTCTTGTAATCGATTGGAATGACATAAAGGTGGAACCAAAAGGACATTTTCAGGTGGAACCGGATTGACCAGTTGCATATCAGTTAGCTTTACCACGTAATCTGAAAATACATAATGTATTTCACATTTCTATTTTGAAATAGTATGTACATGATTCTACTCTTGTAATCGATTGGAATGACATATAGGTGGAACCAAAAGGACATTTTCAGGTGGAACCGGATTGTATCCTCGACAAGAGGGAAATTTTTCTCTAGAATTGAAACATTGGATGGGTAAAGGTGCAATGGAAGCACCTTATTCCAGATGAAGCAACCTGAGAATTGGAAATCCATATGCGGAAAGCATATCCAATTCTATTCCAGGAAGGCTCTCATGATGAATAAGCCACATCGAGGATGATTTTGAACTTAAGAGGGGGTGTTTGTAACCTACCTAGTACTTGAAACATTTTATGTTTGTGGAAAAACATTACTTTAACTTTTATTGTAAAGTTTTGTGTTAATGACCAAGTATGGTCAAGGATGACTATAAATGAATAATATTATTATTTAATAAATTAAAATAGGAGACACTCACCCAAAGAGACTGTTGAAGAGTGCTCACTGACCCACTATGAAGAATGGAATCTGGTGTAGAAGGAAATGGACATGTGGTAGCATTTGCACTCACTTACTAGCTGTTGTTATGGGACAACTACCCTAAAAATGTGCCCATGTTCCCCAAGGATGGTGGAACTGATATGGTGGCTCATTAAATGTGAAACTGACCAAAAGACCGAGGAAA
This sequence comes from Larix kaempferi, assembly GCA_027924585.1. Taxonomy (NCBI): domain Eukaryota; kingdom Viridiplantae; phylum Streptophyta; class Pinopsida; order Pinales; family Pinaceae; genus Larix; species Larix kaempferi. The sequence goes on from BSBM01000386.1 coordinate 12,020,808, forward strand.
TATTTATAGCCATTGAATTGAGCTGTTGGATCACACATTCTCTGGTGGAGATAACTTTTTCCTTGTGGTACTAAAACTGAGCACATAAGATATTCGATGAGGTAAAGCTAAGTATTGAGTTGCAGAGTAAGATTGTCTTATTCATGCTCAGTGTAGAGGTATTCCTGTTGAGTGCAGAGTTAGTGCTTTGTATGCAAGTCTTCATGAATGTTGAAGTACATATGAGTTATTTGTATGCAAGTCTTCTTGATTGCTGAAGTACAAACAAAGTGTCTTGCTTCTACAGAATGTCTTCATCCTAGTGGTTCAATGAATAGGCTCAGGGGTCCAAAAAGAAAGTGATCTTGGCTTCTTTCTAGAGAAGGTTGGGAGGAACGGTCGTCTTTGGTTGTTTTTCCACCCTATCAAGTTATCAGGTTCTACTTGTTTTTATTTTATTTACTTTTAAACTATTGAACTATTTATGAAACAATATGCTTATGCTATCATAGTTTTTCTAGATATATCCTAGATGTCAATTAGCTGTTAGGACTGATATATTTTTTAATTGATAGATTCTGAACTGATAGATTAATTAAGTGCAATGAATGAATTAATAAAGATTGGAAAATGTAGAATGAATGATTATAAATTTCTTCCTGTATTTTTCCTTCCACCATAGGTGATGTACTCTAGTATATGAAGATGTTTAATTAACTGAGATTACAGATGATAGGAAGTTCCTAACAAAAAGAATAACTCCGTATAATGTATCAGTTTTAGACTTCATTATTGTTTACTACTCTCATTAGTATATGTATTTTTCTATATATATAATGTTTATTCATAACAGTTGCCACTGATAACCTAGCAACAAAATCAATATTTACACATCATACGGTTTACAGAGAAGTACAAATATAAACCCTATATTATGTATTCATTGCATATCATGCAAACACTTTTATTTACAAAATAGATAATATCAAAACCTAACTGTAATTCCATATTTATTTTCATCATAGATATTTATACAGTAATCATACTTATAAAACCTAGATAAATAATATTGCTATTCAAGTTATTATAGATAGAATATAATACACATGAACTAGAAATATTTACAAGATCGAATTCATACAGAAGTTTAAATCATTTAAACAGAGCATTTTACGATCACGAAATTTATACAGGTTCGTTATAAATTTAACAAGTTTATTGAACTTAACTCCTATCAACCTGTTAGAAATACACATCTATAAAATATCTATTGATAAACCCTACAGGTATCGTAAATCATATATAAAATGTTCTAAAAAAAATATCATATCCAATCAGAATTTTGGAAACGCATTCACCTATACAAAGAATACAACTAATGAATTGTGTTGACTCTACTCGATGTACCCATACAGGATCGACATGCTTTTTAATTCCATAATCAAACAACATTCCAAGTTCAAAGAATAGTCAGGGTTAAACCGTGTAATTAGTATACGGAATATAAATAACAATCTATGGCTAGGGTCGAAACCCCGTAGGCTTCACCTTTTATCAAATATCAAACAATTGAACATTAGAATAATAATAAGTCTGTAACGAAATAACATTTGAAACAATGTCTGAAATTTATCAACATTGATCACAGTGTCATATGACATAGCTATCGTAATCGTATAGCAAGGGTTCGAGGCCGAAAGGACTCACCCCGGGTTCATCTAACTAATATGAATAGGTTGATACAACCCAATAATTATTAACCAAATTGAATACAGTGTGTCTCGGTATCCGTGGTGTAATTTTTGAACAATAAAACTTAACTAACTTTTTAATACAAACGAAGCAACAGTAGTAATACAAAGCGAGTCTTTTGACAGAGCTCGATAACATCCTTTCGGGATGCATCATTTCCATTATAAATAACATGAATCAAAATATTAAACTCATTAAAGGAATAGGGCAAGGGTTCGAGTCTCAAGAGTAAGCTCGCCCAGCCGTAATAAAACATTGGCAGGGTTTAGGGTTTTAAACCTGGTAGCAACCCAAAACCATTTACATCACAAACCCTAAACTCGAACATTAATAAACTACGCAGAGTTAAGTTAGGGCTTGGACCAAATTAATTCCACAACCACCATTCATTTTAAAGTTAAATCTCTTCCAAACAAACCTGAGAACATTTCGTATTACATAGTGATAACACTAGAAGCTTATGCATAAACAGAAAATTTATTTCCAAAACCAAGTACTAAGAACTCAGGAATGCTTTTGATAGTTAACATATATTCTTGCCTTGTCGATTTCCAAATGTAAGGCTTCAAGCCAAAACATATTCATATTAAAGACAAGAAACAATAGTTTCAAAAGAGACATAAATATAAACTGGAATAAACCAAACTGCCATAGTCTTTATTTAAAACATAGGTCGAATCCCAACACCATCTTTTAGAGACTACTCGTGCCCAAAGGCTTATAAACATCAATGCTGAAAGTAGGTTGATAGAGGAGACTTCTTAGAGAAACCGAAGGGCTTACCGTGGTATTAAACCATTGAGGTTGGCCTTCAAGCCCAGAAATGTTGAAATCGAATCGTAAGAAGAGATCAACGAGCATCTAGAAACATCCTGCCAAAGAACAAGAAGTAGTTAGACCGTGTCTTGTGGAAAAATTTAAAACAAGAATTTAAAGAATTAAAACGAGTCTCAATTGAAACCATTCCTACCTATAGAAAAGAAGACGAAAACTCCATGAGTGTAACTCGCCTTACCAACCGAGACCACCAAGGATTGCAGTATAGTAATCAACGTCGAAACCCTGAAAGACATCTTACACTATGTTGGAAACTACACAAAGGTTCCCTTCTGACCATGGTAGACAAGCGAGAGCTCGGCTCTCCAAAACCTTCACGCAACAACGTTAACAACGCCAAGTTCAATGAAAAGCTAGGGATTTTTCCCATCGTGGTAGCTCTCTACCCAACATCACGTGGTTCATTAATGAACCTGGTTGCCATCCGCTACCATTGTAATTTTTACCCATAATGTATAGTTTACAACATTGTTTTTTGCCATTCGAATTTCCAACTCATAAGTGCACCAAGACCTTGGTTATAGGTATAAAAACAAGTGTTATAATATATCATTTATCGCTAATTTTATGTAGTGACACCTTTCACTTTGCATAGAATCCATTAGGGCTAACCTCTTAGTTAGGGTTTTAAATAGTTACTTTTCCTTGCAATGAAAATATATATATATATAGGTTAAAAACCTTAATCATTTGTATTCTCAACCAAATTGTGCATGTGAAGTCCTACATACAACATGGATAGAGTAATGCAACATGCATTAGCTATCATAAGCTAAGTAAGCCCAGGGTTACGCTAGAACTCTCTTGCCAAGCAAAAAGAATTTCTACATAATCAAAATTAAGATAAAAACATATTCGACATAAGAATGGCAAGTTAAATATCAACATTTACGACATGAAATATTAAGTGTCTATTATCAATCAGATTAGAAATCATTGTACATAATAACCAAAAGATCAATGGATCATAAACAAAGATACAACTAAATTCATAAGTACTCACAACAGTAAAAAGGGCTCATAGTCCTACTACCATACTTTAAGGTTAAAAGGAATAAATGACAAATTCATGACTATCAAAATAGCATCGTTAAATACATAAGACTTTTATACAATAATGATTCTGCAGAAGTAATGTTGTAAATCTAGATAGTATGATATTAATTTCAGACATAGGATTACAAATCCATCTAAATTTCGTTAAGATACTGTCAATAATCGATGACAGTTGTAAACAAATAAATATCGCAATTAAGAGCATAATTAAGTGGTAATAAAGATGATAAACTTTCACATTTATACTTTCGCATAGAATTTAATAGCAAATAGAATGCTTAGAAAAATTTTAATTTTTTATGAAATTTGGGGATGTTACACCCTAACCATTACATCATTTTGGGTTTTATCTTACCCTTAACCATTACAATTATCAAGTTTTTTGTATCTTATTACAAACTATACATCACATCAAATGGTTTCTAGATGACCACAAACTTCCATCTATCATAACAAGTGGTTTAATCTTACCACGAACCTCTCACTACAAACTAGTTTTTAAAGCACCATGATCTTTTGAACATAACATGTGGTTTTAAATGACCATGAACCATCATGATGGGGAAATGAGTTACAATAAACGCACTCACTCGGAGTTCTTCAATGTGGGCTTCATCTTTAAAATTTCTACTCCTTACTTTTTTTCCTGCATAAAAGTGATTATTGCTCAAACTTTGTTCTCCTTCCTTTCATACTTGCAAACAACTCATCATTGATTTCCATTTAGAAATAAATCCATCTATCGAAATACATGGGTTCAACCTATTGTACTCATCGATTCTTTGTGAATAATTTTCACCTACATGATTCATCAACATGTTAAACTCTCCCTTAATCATAACTTGGCTACAACCATCTCACGCTTTAATATTACTCCACATGTCACCCCACTTATACTACATCAAGTTAGCATATAAGTACACCTTCCAACCCCGTACCTAATCCGGGTTTTATGAGCAGAACGAAATGAATACAGATTATTATCAGATGCTTAACACAAAATAACAGAGATACAGTAAAACTGGTTTTCTATTCAATAAGGAAATAAGCTAGAACTGTAAAATGCAGCGAAAAATAAGCTTGCTGGAATGGTGGCGGCTTATCTCTGAGAAGAGATGTGATGGCTGCGCTCATTTTGCAAGAAGATGGTTACAATGAGGCTCTCAAGTCCTTTTACAATAAACAAGAATGTCAAAAACCTTAGACATCCAAAAACCTAACCCTAGGAGATGAAGCGCCAAAAGCCATGTGGGCCCCGTTTGGGTAAGTTAGCACATCAACTTCCCGGGGTCGTAACTTTTGCATACGATCTCCGTTTGGGACGCTCGGTAGCCCATTGGAAAGGTCTATCCGAGATTTACAACTTTCAACTAGGGCCAAATACATGCCAATGGCAGCCATTTGGCCCCCCAAATAGCCAAAAAAGGTCGTTTAGGGCCTCAAAATGGCCCCGGAAGTTCAGGACCCGAAAAACTGCTAAAAATAGTACAATACCAAAATTGCCATAAAACTGTTTTGAGCCAGTTGGAAAGGTGGGTGGCCACCAATATCCACCTGGATCAATCCTCCCTCCTTAGGAAGCAATGGTCTCCATTGCGTTGAGTTCCCCCATTGGATGAGGGAATTTCTGTTGAATTTGGCCTCGGGTGATCCACTTGCCTTGGTGCAGGAGCTGCCCTGCTTTGACAACTCGATAAAGTTGGATCCTTTGATGTCGAGTGCCCTTGATCTGTGTGTCTGCAATATGATCACTGGATGCTTGTTGTAGGCAGTCAGGGTTGAGCTCTGTTGGTGTCAACTTCTCTGTTATCTCTGAGGTGTCTAATAGTGGTGGGAAATATGGCCGAAGGAGAGCCACGTTGAAGACTGGATGCATACCAAGGAAGGGGGGAATGTTGAGCTCAAAAGAATTGTCACCCACCGCCTTGGTGATGGTGTACGGCCCATAACGGAGTGGGAAAAGCTTTCGATGGGGCCCTGTAAGGCGTTCTTTCTTCAAATGCAACCAAACTTTATCGCCCACCTGAAACTTATGTGGCACCTGATGTTGATCATGGCGCTGCTTGTACTTGGCATTAGACTTCTGTAGAATATCCTGAACCTGTTGGCAGATATGCTAGATCCGTTCAATGAACCGGGTGGCTTTGTCAGCTTCTGGGGATGAGTCGACCGAGGTGGTCGCAAGGGCAAGTGCAACATCCATGGGGCCCAATGGTTGGAATCCCAACCCCACCTAAAAGGGGTTGTGGCCAGTTGAGCTATGCAGGGCTCGGTTGTAGCTATGTTGGACATAGGGGAGACTCTCATCCCATGTGCGGGGGTGTGTTGAATTGTACATGCGCAGGATATGTACGACCATCTGGTTGACGACCTCCGTTTGTCCATCGATTTAGGGGTGGAAGGTAGTGGATTTGGTGATCTTGGTATCCAGTAGTGACCAGAGGCTTGACCAGAATGAGCTGAGGAACCGACTGTCACGATCTGAGATAATGGTCTGTGGGATCCCAAAATGTACCCATACTCGTTCAAAGAAGAGCTTGGCAATGGCTTCTTCTATGATGTTCTTCTTGCAAGCGGCTAGAATCGCCATCTTGGAAAAGCGATCAACAACCACGAAAACACAGTCGTTTCCCCTCTTGGTGTACGAGAGGCCCGACATGTAGTCCATTGAGATGGATTCCCACGGACTGTTAGGAGTAGGTAGAGGGGTGTATAGGCCCTGTTTCTTAGTGGTCGGTTTGGCAACAGCACAAGCGGTGCAGGACTTGATATACTTGCCAACATCCTGTCGAAGTTTCGGCCAGTAGTAATGTTTCTGCAACACTGCCACTGTCTTTTCGACGCCAAAGTGTCCTGCCACCCGACTGTAGTGAGCTTCCCAAATAAGATTCGCATGCTCGCTTGATGGAACGCAGAGATGGCCCAGATGACACAACAACCCGTCCTGAAGATGGAAATTAGCAACCACTGAGTTGGTGCCCAACATTTGATAGGTGGCAGATAAGTTAGGGTCGGTCTCGTAGAGGTGGGGCCATCCGGAGGTCTCATGGCCACAAGAGTCTAGCACCGTGGTAAGTGTCGCGACTGGAGGTTGACTAAGGCAGTTAGCAACTCGATTGGTACTCCCTGTTTTATATTTGATGTTGAGGTGGAACTACTATAAATATGTTGACCACTTCTGATGGCGGTCATTCTGCAACTTTCCTTGGGTCTGCATGAACTGTAGTGGCTTGTGATCAGTGTGGATGACTGTCTCCTTCCCAAGAATGTAATGTCTCCACTGGCGGCAGGCTTGTACAATGGAGTACATTACTTTGTCATAGGTAGGGTACTTGCGGACAGCATCTGATAGTGTCTCACTATGATATGCCACGGGGTGGCCGTGTTGAGTGAGAACGACGTCCACAGCATAATCTAAAGCATCTGTCTCGATCTCAAAGGGATGTTGCAGGTTCGGTAATGAGAGTACCGGCGATGAGCACAAACGCTTCTTCAAGTCATCGAAGGCTTGTTGTTGGGACAGGCCCCACACAAGTTTTGCCTTACCACCACCCCTGGTCACTTGGCTGAGGGCCCATGTGATATGAGAGAATCCCAGCACGAACTAGCGATAGAAATTGGTGAGGCCCAAGAACCTCTAAAGTTCAGTGAGTGTGGTTGGGGCTGGCCAGTCACGAATGACCTGGATCTTGGTTGGATCCACATTCACACTATGTCGATCAACGATTTAGCCTAAGTAATGGACCCTGTCCATGTCGAAGGAGCATTTTTCCAAGTTTGCATATAGTTTGTGCTTCCACAGGGTGTGCAGAACCTGCTGAATATGCTGCAAGTGTTCCTCCCAAGTCTTGTTGTAGATGAGGATGTCATCCAGATACACCACTACAAAATTATTGGTGAAAGGTCGTAGGATATCGTCCATCATCCTCATAAAATTTGTTGGAGCATTTTTCAAACCAAAAGGCATGACCAGCCATTCAAAAAGACCTTATTTTGACTTGAAGGCAGTCTTCCATACATCTATCTGTTCTATTGGGACCTGGTGGTAGCCAGACTTCAGATCAATCTTACTGAAGTATTTGGCCCCCGTGAGCTGATCAAGGAGGTCGTCGATTCATGGAATTGGGTACCGGTTACGGACTGTGATTTTATTCAGGGCCCGGTAATCAATGCAGAGTCGCCAAGTCCCATCTTTCTTCTGCACCATCACGATTGGGCTCCCACAAGGTGATGAAATGGGATGGATGTGCCCCTTGTGGAGCAATTCTTGCATCTGCCTCTTGATCTCCTCGTTTTCCAACAAAGAGCGGCGATAGACTGGCCCATTGGGTAGCGGTACGCCTGGGGTCAGATCGATGGGATGCTTGACCTGGCAGTGCAGAGGTACCCCAGTCGGAGAGGAGAAGATATCTGAGTATCCTTCTACCACCTTATCCACTTGCTTCTGTTGTGTGGATAGATCGATCGTGGAGGCCCGGGATGTGGCTGCGATATTTCTTTCACTCTGAGAGCGAATCACGAAGAAGACAAATTTCTCGGTCTGAGAGATGACCTTCCTGCATTACTTGGCAGAGATCAAGGAAATAGCACTAGGAGGGACTGCCTCGGGTATCCTGTACAATTTCCTGTTCAAAGAAATAATATCACTACGAGGCCTAGACTCATATACAACATGATGTTTCCATAAATAAGGTTGGCCCAAAAGAACATCTGAAACTTCAAGAGGAGAAACATCACACAATACCTCGTCCTTGAAGGGCTTGATGCCGTATGGCAGTCGGCACTGTTGGCTGACGTGGAGATCGCTTCCTTTTGCGGAGCCATCCAATGGTGTAGGGTTGTGGATGTGGCATTGTCGGCAGGGCCAGGCGCTTGACGACCTCTACTGAGATGATATTCTTTTGGATACCGCTATCAACGATGAAGTGCAGCGGGGTGCCTTTTACCCACATCTGTGAATGGAAGAGGCATTCTCCTTCTTCTGGCTCGTCTGCATCATCAGGTTGGAGCTTGGTGGTAGCAACGGTGGCACTGGGTTCCGCGTCAATGATCCGTCTTCCCCTTTCTGGTTCAGACTCAGAGTCAGAACCCGCATTTGATTCAGATGCTTTCACTTCGGCCACCAGTGACTGCTTTGAGCGGTAATCAGCAGTGTTATGCCAAGGGCTCTTATGGAAGTCGCACCACTTCCCAGTATCTTTCTTTGTTTTTTCGGTGTCCTTCTTTGCTTGCGGCTTGGACTGGTTTTCCTGATATTGTCCATCTTTGCTCTGTCCTTTATTCTATGGGTTGGGGCCGCCCTTTCCTGTCTTTTGCTGTGAAGGGTTCCCAGGCCCAAATTGCCGCGTCTTTTGTTTGAGCTTCTGCTCGATTTTGACGCCATATCAGTAGGCCGCGCCTAAGGAAGAGATGTCCAGAAATTCCATTTCGGTCTGGATGTATCTATGCAAACCACCACGATACTTGAGCACCAGATGTCGCTCTGAATCTTTGATACCTAGCTTGGTGCACAAGGTATGGAAGATATTTGTGAACTCTGGCACTGCTTGGTCTCTTGCTTGTCGCAGTGTGGTCCATTTGGTATACAAGTCGTCATAACTTCCAACAAGGTAGTATTGTTCCTTAATAGCATCCCTAAAGGATTCCCAGATGGCCGTGACTGAAAATAATGAGGCTTCTTCTGTGTTCTTTTGCTCGCAGAATGTTTCCCACCAATCTTTGACATGGGGAACGGCTTTGAGGAGCGCAAAAGTAATCTTTTCTTTATTCGAAAAGTTATGGACAGAAAAATACCCTTCTAGTAGATTCAACCACTTATCTACAGCATCTACGTCTATCTGCCCTTCAAATATAGGGATATCAAAGTTGATTTGTACCTTGAAGGGGGCGGCGCCTCCGCTCGAGGAAGATGCGTCGCTTGTTGGTAGTTGCGGAAGGATTTGCGCGAAATTATCCATCATCTCATTCCTCTGCTATGTGAGGGCTTCCTTAAGCAACATTTTGATAGGATCTCCTATCCCGTCATCTTTCTTTTCTCCTGCCATGAGAGGTCGCTTGGGCATGCGAGAGCTTTTGTCCTCAAGAGAAAGAAGCTCGAGACCCAATTCTTTGTACCCTGACCTCGTTGGGGACATGCATTAAGACGACAAGGAGCAGACCGCTCTGATACCACTGATCTGGGTTTTATGAGAAGAACGAAATGAATACAGATTATTATCAGATTCTTAACACAAAATAACAGAGATACAGTAAAACTGGTTTTCTATTCAATAAGGAAATAAGCTAGAACTGTAAAATGCAGCGGAAAATAAGCTTGCTGGAATGGTGGCGGCTTATCTCTGAGAAGAGATGTGACGGCTGTGCTCATTTCGCAAGAAGATGGTTAAAATGAGGCTCTCAAGGCCTTTTACAATAAACAAGAATGTCAAAAACCCTATACATCCAAAAACCTAACCCTAGGAGATGAAGCGCCAAAAGCCATGTGGGCCCCGTTTGGGTAAGTTAGCACATCAACTTCCTGGGGTCGTAACTTTTGCATACGATCTCCATTTGGGGCGCTCAGTAGCCCGTTGGAAAGGTCTATCCGAGATTTAGAACTTTCCACTAGAGCCAAATGCATGTCAAAGGCAGCCATTTGGCCCCCCAAATTGCCAAAAAAGGTCGTTTAGGGCCTCAAAATGGCCCCAGAAGTTCAGGACCCGAAAAACTGCTAAAAATAGTACAATACCAAAATTGCCATAAAACCGTTTTGAGCCAGTTGGAAAGGTGGGTGGCCACCAATATCCACCTGGATCAGTACCTAACCAAGTGGTCCATTCAACAACTTGATGCCACACCCTCTCTATGAATAAGAGTGATACATGCTACATGATTACATATGTTATCACACTAATGCATGTAGGCTTGAATCAATAATTCTTAGACAATAACTTGGTAAACTCAACTTTCCTAAGGCTAATATTTTCGATTTGGACAAAAAAATTCAGGCTTTCCGTCACAACAAATCGTGCCCCCTATCTTCTCAAAAACACATATGCATAATTACATGATTTTAATCCAGGAACAACAACCATTCAAAATGATTTACAACAACATCAAGATTAGCCTCATCATGTGCCCAAAATATACACCCATTACAATTCTAGGATCATTAACAAGTCCTCTCACCAACGAAGGATTTCTTTTGTTTGTCTGCATGACAACATATTTGTCTTGGATATTCACTTGAAATTTGTTAGAGTAGTAATCCTAACAAACTTTGCACTCACACATTGTTTTGAATAGCCTCAATATGTTTATTTTACAAACCCTAAGAGATATCAAGAATGAGTTTCACTTACCAAGACTTAATAAAATGTTCATTGCAATATGACACCAATTCTTATGACCTCTTAATATAAACTTGATGACCTTGGACATTGACCTCTTAAGCAAAGTTACTTAGTGACAACCATCTTCTTTTCTTTCTTCAATCAATTTCTTGATGTCCTTTTTTCTGTCTTTTGACATTTTTTTTCTACATTCTTGATGCTTTATAGGATACTTGAAAATCTCAGAATAGCACCCATGTAAAAGTGTTGAGCTTAAGCTCTGAATAGCACTAGGGGTTACTTTAATTAAAAGGTGTTGAGTTGAGGAAGGCTCTGAATAGAACCACCAATCATCATACTTATTTAATTTCATTAAATTGAATTACTACTCATATCATCAAGGACTGAGGAGACTGCCACGAAATACGAGGTAATCCAACATGCAAGAGATCTAGGGATACCTAACCTAGTCGACCACCCATACCCACCAAAGGCCTTGTCGAAAGCGTCTACCTTATTTAATTAATGAATCAAATTTATAATGCTATACTTGAATTAATCAAAGTGAGTAATTATAAAGGAGCCTCACTTTTGTACAAAAGTATTATGTATACCTACTCATATATATATATATATATATATATGTAAAGATATTATATATAAAGAAAGATATGAGAATAATAAAAGACACAAAAATTTATATAAAGTAAAGTCTATAAATCCACATGAAGGGATTTTACATATATAATTAATTATAAATAAAAAAACTATAAAGTTTACAATAATTAGTTCAAAAAGAAAAAAGTAAGAGTCCTAGACAAAACTGAAAGTTATAATTAAATAAACCTTTTAATTATATGTTATAATTCAAACTAAAATCCAAACTGAAGTTAATATTAAAAATGATATTATTAACTCAACTGCCCATTCCAAAAGATTTCCTATAAATACAGAGACCATTTCCAATTAGAGGGCATCTATCTTATTATCATTCTTTATGGTATCAAGAGAGAAATTGTCCCATAAATCTGGAAGAGTAATATTCCGGATTAAATTGCAATCAGTTGCCTACCTTAGGTTCTCTAGGATCGCTTGCATGTTGGATCCATCTTGGGGGGATCCGATTTAGAACCAGGAATGGTTCTGGGTCATGGTTGGGAAGAACGTGGCAGTTCAAAAGTTATTTGGTTATCATCCTACAGGTCATCCAAGATTATTTGTTTCCATTAACTAGTGTTTGTATGTGCAGGCTGTAAAAAGGATATCCTAGCTACAAGATTTAAGGTAAGAATTTATAGCCCTATTCAAGGTTCTTAGAATATTGCATACTGATAGTTAGGATTTAATTCTTGTAAAATTGTAAAATTTCTTTTCATTAGAGTTCTGGTTATCACTATGTATTTGGGCTAAGGCATTGGCTCCCTAGGTTAAACATTTATTTTCTTCAAAACTTTATTTACTTATGCATTTTGTAAACATCGAACTTTTCCTTTTATTTTTTAGACTTACGATCTAGCAGAGCTAGCTACGCTAGCATGTGCTAGATCTCAGCCTTTATAACTGACTGTAATTAAAATTTATCTCTAAACTGTTAGTTTTTCAGAATTTCAATCTGATCTAGGATATTAACTGAGAGAATAACATGTACAGCATATCTACATCATATGAATCATGGAAATAATAATGCAAGCACACAAGAAACAATAGACACATAGAGTTTCACTGGGGAAAACCATAAAGGTGAAAAACCCCACAACTTCCTCAGAGATAGATAGAGAAATGATACAACCCAAGCATAAGAGATAGTCTTCTCCTAGCAGCAGCTTCTCCTCCTCCACAAGTGCGCCACACTCCAAGGAGAGTATTAGTGACAAAGTGAATGATCAAATAGAGTTCCTCCCGCACTCTATTTATACATGAATTGACTTGCCTAATAACCTTTACTAGGTCGGCCTTAACTTAACCACATAACATAATGCTGATAGGACTGACCCCCACTAGGGTGGTCTAATAACCCTTTTACCCACATGACTTATACACGGCCAACCCCATCAAGGTGGTCTAATAACCCATCAAGTATAAGTTACGACACTTCCGTATAGAGGAATAATAACATCTCTATAGGAATACAAACACTTCCATATAGAGGAATAATAACATCTCTATAGGAATATAATATACATACATGAAATACATTCCAAAGTTACAAATACATCAACACTCCCTCTTAACTAGGAAGTTATTTCTCGACACAGATCTACTAGCACAAATCTTCTTCTCTGGATCATCGTCATCAAATCATCGCCAGCAAATCATCATCACTATTGCTATCCCAATCAATCTCCAATCTACTTGTCATAGGAAGTTCTACAGAGCCAGTCCTTTTTCATACTGGATGTAGGCCCACCACCTGCAGGTCTTCATCATCTACAGAGCCATCCCTTTTTCATGTTGGATGTAATCCTAGCCTCCATGTAGGTCTTTCAACATCTCTGCGAGCAAGCCATCAAGTAGGTACACCTCAGGACTGATTACATTGCCTCTGCAAAACCTGCAAGATCTCCCAGGACTGATTACACTACCTCTGCAAAACCTGCAAGAGCATCTCAAGACTGATTATATGCCTTTGCAAAACCTGTGTACCATACTGTCACATCATCATCTTAAGATCACCTCATCATCCACGAAGCACAACCCAGATGCACATCACACAGCACTTACACTCACCGGCATGGGAAGACACACTTCAACCATCCATGAAAGGCTCAACCATTATATCTATGCCATGGGAAGACACACCTCAACCATGTGAGAATGGCACTGCACTTATATCCATAGCCATGGGAAGACACACCTCAACCATGCTAGGAATGGCATAGCACTTATATCGCATCCATGGGAAGACACACCTCAACCATGCTCGAATGGCCCAACACTTATATCGCAGCCATGGGAAGACACACCTCAACCATGCTAGGAATGGCATAGCACTTATATCACAGCCATGGGAAGACACACCTCAACCATGCTCGAACGGCCCAGCACTTATATCGCAGCCATGGGAAGACACACCTCAACCATGCTCGAATGTCCCCATCCCTTACATCAATGACCATGGTAAGACAAACTTCAACCATGTCGGAATGGATCCAGTCCTTAGATCAACAACCATGGTAAGAAAAACTTCAACCATGTTGAAATGGATCATGTGCATCTGTGTCTCCGGACTCATCACTTCCCCTTGGAAGGTATCTCGATCTGAAGTACACCAAGTCTCCCTCTGAAGTATTCAAACTTCACTCTGGCCAGCGGCTTGGTCAACACATCGGCTATCTGCTCATCCGTCGCAACATACAGGAGCTTCACTGCTCCTCTCTGCACCATATCCCTGATATAGTGATACTTGATCTCAATGTGATTCGACTTGTCATGGAACACTGGGTTCTTCGACAACTTCACACAACTCTGGTTGTCACAATATATACAAGTAGCACTTAGCTGGAGATCAAACAAATCAGAAAGTAGCTTCTTAAGCCATACTGCCTCACAACTAGCCGAATAAGCTATGACATACTCTGCTTCGACTGTACTCAGTGCCACACAGGATTGCTTCTTTCTAATCCAAGAGATCACACCTGATCCCATACTAAAGCAGCACCCAGAAGTGCTCTTCCTATTTGCAACACTTCCTACCCAATCTGAATCAACATAACCCTACAGGTTAAACTTTTGATTTGCATCATACTTGAGCCCATAATCAATTGTACCCTTTATGTTCCTTAGAATGTGCTTTACAATAACCAGGTGAACACCTCTGGGATCCGTCAGGAACTGGCTCAATGTGTTCACCGCAAAGCAGATATTTGGTCTCGTATTCGTTAAGTACATCAAGGACCCAATCATATGACGATACACAGTGACATCAACCAGATCAGATGAAGCATCACACAGAAGCTTTAGGTTTGATGTCATAGGTGTGGCCATGGCCTTGCAGTCCATCATCCCGAACCTCTTTAGGATCTCTACTGCATACTTCCCTTGTCCAAGGAAGATTCCATCTGCACTCTGCCACACCTCCATGCCTAGAAAATAGTGCATCATCCCCAAGTCCTTCATCTCGAACTCAATATCAAGCTTCCTCTTCGTATTGGAAATCAATCTATCCTCACCTGTTACAAACAAGTCATCCACATACAATAGTAGTATCACTGGATTGCCTTCCTCAACCTTGTAGTAAAGGTTGGAATCCACTTTACTCTTGGTAAAGCCCAAACTGGATAGGAAGCCATCTATCCTACCATACCAGGTCTTGGGTGCCTGTTTCAAACCATATAGGGCTTTCTTTATTTTGCACACATGTGACTCTCGATCATGTGTCTCAAACCCAAGTGGATGCTCCACATAGACTTCCTCTTCAACTACACCATTCAAGAAAGTTGTCTTGACATCCATCTGGTGTACCTTCCATTTCATCACTGCACCCAGAGCAAGTACTGATCTAATGGAAGTGTATCTTGCTACAGGTGAAAAATTCTCTTCATAGTCAATTCCTCTTTCTGGGAGGAGCCACGAGCTACAACCTCGCTTTGTATTTCTCCATGCTACCATCTGCAGCATGCTTGATCTTATAGATCCACTTGGAAGTCACAACAAAATTCCCTTTAGGTCTTGGGACCATATCCCAAACATGATCGATTGGTACTTCTCAACCATGGAATCCTTTTATTGTATCCCGTATCCTGGGAACTTCATATTCTTCAATATCTTCAATAGATAGTTTGAACTTCGTTGCTGGAACAAATGTTGTAGTCCTTCTTTTGTAGGTGATTGTATACAATCTTTCCTACAAACCAAGTTAAATTGCATGATTAGAAACATCTCATAGTTTTCAGAACAAATTCTTACACATAAAGAAATATGTCATACAGTCATGCAATTATTTTAGCCAATGCTTCAATACAACATTTATCCATATCCTGTAACTTTCTAGATGCCTTCCAATCTCTACCAGAACATTTGTTAAGAGTGTGCACAACTCCCAACATGTCAGCAAAGCGGTTTCATTCTAGATAAGTAGCAATGGAATGTTGTACAGTTCCATAGGCCACTTACCCATCACATGCATATTAGTAGTATAATGTTCATTAATGAAATTATTCTAATATGTGTAATACACACCCTAAGTCTAGGAACATAGGCATATACATCTTTGAACAATATTATTTAAACAAACAAGTATGCAAAAAAAAATGACAATTCAAATACTTATCTTTGTTTGGTTGTAGGGTGGACTCCCTCTCAATATTTGTTTCCTTGCAAGAACTACTGGAGTGTTCTCCCTCTTGTTCTTTGCTTCCTGGATTACTTGTCCTTGGACTTTATATTCATCCTGGACCACTATGCATGCTTAAGTGTGCACTAGTGTCATGATTGTTCCATCCTCAAGATCTCATACATAATCATACATTCATTAGTATAGATACTAAAACAACATAATCTTAAACCTGTATAGTCATGATCATTTCAAACTCAGATAATAAACATTAGTATTCAAGGTTTCATGGAATACTTCTTTTACTCATGCATATTCTTATTAACCATAGGACTATTCTGGTTAGTCATATCATCAATCAAAGTAAGAAGCATAATATGCCTAAACCCATGACTACTAACTTCAATGAATAATCATTATCAATCATGCCATGTATACTTATATAAGAGATTCTAACACAAGGTAGGATTCTAACTTGATATAGAAAAACATACCTGGATTAATATGTTAGCTGGTCATTGTCTAACATACCCACATGATGTCTTCTTGTTCTCTTAAGTGACTTGTGCTAGTCACCTACATATCTCATAGGTTAACCATTATAGAACCAAGTTATACATACCTCGTAAGTAGATCTTCTATGTGATCCATGGAAATGGATGAACCTTTGTCTTCATATCACCATGGTCATATGTTCTTGAACTAAAACATGATTTGTCTTTCTTGATGTACCTTTCATGTTAGTGGACAACATCAACCTCATACAACACCATAATGCATTAGTACAATCATAAGTGTCAAACCCTAATCAATGAATATCTTCTATCATGCATTCATAATTTTACTAAGGTGATACGACAAGTCTAAAGTTAATCAAGATTGTACTAACCTTAATGAAGACAAACATACCATAAACTTAATCATGAACAGATTTCGAAACATACCTATAAGTCATACCTGTCGATATTTCTTATAATCTTCTTATGTAATGCCTTAGACTCATCTCCCTTTGAAATAGGAAGTTCTTCACTTATGCAGGTGACCAATCCATTCTCTTCTAGGATTAACCCAATACACTTGATTTGCAGAAACTGGATCTGGAGCTGGATTTGGGTTTGTCAGGGAAACCCTAAAAATTCTAACTTTGAATTTCAAACTTCTAAAAGGATAGAAAGATGTGCCTTGATGAGCTGATCAACCTGGTATACTCAGAATTTCAAAACTTCAAAGTTTCACCCCTCAAATTTTCTTTTCAAACTTTTGGATTCACTAGGGAGGACCCTGAATTAGGGTTTGAGTTTCCCGAATATTTACCCAAATAAATAGTTTGATCCAAAGATCTAAACTTTGATTTTTCCAAGGAGCTTCCAGCTATGGTCACAGATTTCAAAAATTCCCATTTTTGTAGAAGCCCTAATTTTTCACTTTTCCGATCAAAGTCTCGAACTAGGGTTTGATCAAGACCAGCCTTCTACCCAACCAAAAAATTTGATCTTGGTCTCTAAATTTTGATTTTGATGAGTAGCATTCAGACGTGGTCTCCGATTACAAAAATACCAACTTTCTCCGAAACCCTAATTCCCGGATCCATGAATGAAGGTGCTCAAAATCCAATTCTGTTTTGACAGAAATATGCACCTAATTGTTTCTGGTGTAACTCTGAAATTACGAATCGGTCTGAAAATTTGACCTGTGGTAGCTCGACCTATCATATTTCCAACCCCATAGGTCTGACCTCAATTGGATTCTCTGAGAGAGAGTTATGCCAAGTGTCGCAACGTGACCTGTTTATGGGATAAAACAAGAGTGCAGACTTGTACGGCATTATACATGTCACTAGTTCAATTTCGGCCTCTAAAAACCTTACCTGAGAAACTAATGTTAGTGCCCTACCTGTCACTTTTTACGAAATTTCATTTGGAGCTTCCTATCCCAAGTTGTGACCTTTTTTCCTAGGTCACCTGTTTATGACTGAGATCTAGAAGAGGCAGAAACCCTAGATTGTACAGATCATAAAACACAAAGTACAACGAATTAGAAGTTGTGATTTGGACACAAGGTACATGGGGATCTTATATTTGACCTTTAAGAGTTTTAAATCTTGAAACCTTGTCGAAATGGATTTATAGCGAAAGTGCTATGATGACTGGTTTTTGCTATATCAAGCCCTAGCTTCGCAAGTGCAACAAGTGTAATAAATGCCATACCATGCCTTCTTTCAGGCTAGCTTTGATACCATGTTAGTTTTTCAAAATTTCAATCTGATCTAAGATCTTAACTGAGAGAATAACATGTACAGCATATCTACAACATATCAATCATGGACATAATAATGTAAGCACACAAGAGACAATAGACACACAGAGTTTCACTGGGGAAAACCATAAAGGTGAAAAACCCCACAACTTCCTCAGAGATAGATAGAGAAATGATACAACCCAAGCATAAGAGATAGTCTTCTCCTAGCAGCAAATTCTCCTCCTCCACAAGTGTGCCACTCTCCAATGAGAGTATTAGTGAGAAAGTGAATGATCAAATAGAGTGCCTCCCACACTCTATTTATACATGACTTGACTTGCCTAATAACCTTTACTAGGTCGGCCTTAACTTAACCACATAACATAATGCTGACATGGCCGACCCCCACTAGGGTGGTCTAAATACCCTTTTACCCACATGAATTATACAGGGCCAACCCCATCAAGGTGGTCTAATAACCCATCAAGTATAAGTTACGACACTTACAATATAAATGACGACACTTCCGTATAGAGGAATAATAACATCTCTATAGGAATACAAACACTTCCGTATAGAGGAATAATAACATCTCTATAGGAATACAATATACATATATGAAATACATTATGAAGTTACAAATACATCAACATAAACAAGAATTACAATTTTATAGGGTCATTTCTAAACCAACACAAATATGATCTAAAAGTCTTTTACAATAGAATCATATCATTCAAGAGATCAATTCTCTTTAAAACCTAGATCCTAGGTTTTAAAGTAATTAAAATCACAGTTATAATATTGTAGCCATCAAACCATTCTAGAAAGAACTCAGAATTATAAATATCTAATTCATCTAAACTTAAAGAGAAATCATTCATACATTAATTTTAAAATCGAAATTGTCTTTTTCTATTAAACCCTAGACTCTTCCTCTACGCAAATCGTTTCACACCAAAACATTAAATCAACTCTAGTTCAACCCATGCTTTCAAGTTTATTTTACACATAGATCCCAACGTTGGAAGCCACACTTCTATCAACATTCAATTTAAACCATAGAAATATACAAGTAGAGCCAGAAACTTGTTTAACAACCTAGTGTGAATTAAAGAATTTATCTACAGAATAAATTAAAAGATCAAAATCCATCTACATCCTAGAGCCATGCTTATTGCATTGGGCCAAGGCATCAAGACAATTTTAATCCTGAACCAAACAACCAATTCTACCAAAGTAAATCGTTGCCAGCAAAAATAAATACAAGAATGAATTTATTTAAAATAGAGTTTATACAATTTAGAATATCATAGGAATGGGATCGAATCCCCTAAACAAACCCACAGCCTCAAAATTGAAAACGCGTTAGCTACAGACAGCATTCACACCCCAGAAAGTTTTCCTTTAAAACTAAAATAAATTTCATTGCTCACAGCCAAATTAATTATTAAAAATTTCTACAACATCATCATTTCAACAGAGTTAAAACCGAGTTCCTGATTAACCATTAAAAGAAGAAAACACTACGAGTTCCAGTTACAAAAACATATCAACCATTAACTAATAAATAAAAGCGCAGAGTAGTAAAAGCTTACATTTAGACTTCCATTTAGTACAGAGACTTTCATATTACAAACAGTCATACGATTTTTATCAAAATCATTAATACGAATATTAAGTTCTATTCAACCCACATCCTGGAACAACGTTTCACCTTTAAATCCCCAAACCCTGATACATTCATACAAAATCTTCCCATGGGCTTACATCTCAACAGACAATGTTGGAGGAATCAAGGATAAATAACAACGTATGAATTGGCTCTTAGAAACGCCTTGTAACTCCCCAAACAGAGCCATTAAAACCATCCCAATCTTTCATCTACAGGTTCACCATAGAAAGCATAGGTTTAGAGTACCCAGGTCTTACCGGGACCCATGGCGCACAGCATCCATGACAGGTTACACTCAGTAAACATTGAAACACACCTTCTGTTGGTCACCCTATATGCAAATTAATTACAACTAACACATAAGATTCTCAATATGAATTGTCAACCCAGGGAAGTCTGTTATTTCAATGGAAATAAGCACAGTCTATGCATAAAATTTCAAGTAGCTGATTAAGTGAATGGAGATCAATGTTCCTACCTATATGCTCAACCAAAATCTTCTCATAACTAAAACTAATCTAACTTATCCATCTCGGAATTCAAAGCACAATTACCTTCCTACAAATATCAATCCAGCGGTTACTGATCTAGGAATAAAATAAACTAGAATTACTTTTGCAAGAAGTTAAATCCTATAATTATCAAACTACAATATTCAATCTCTACTGATCTAACTCATCTAGCAGCTACTGTAACTCAATCACAATCTGTCTAATCTAATGAATTCAGGAAAGATAAAACAACAACCAGAACTAGAAGTAAGCTTGAACTCTAATTTGATTAATATTGAAAATCCTAGAAAGAATAAATGACTAAAAGGAATTAGAGCTGAGCTTGGCTGTAACAGCTGATCTAACACACCATGCATGAAATAAACTAACCTACACAATCAGTTGTCACACCACACAGTTGCAACTATTCAGGATGCAATCATAAACTACCAGAAAAGAATGCAATTATCATTCATTGTTGCAGCTCACATTAACACACCTAATGCAATTCCACACCACACAACAGAAAATAAATTAAAATACCTACTTAACTCGGCTATCTCTGTGAGAAGGAGGGCCCTAACCTTCTAATAGAGATGTCGTAGACTAACACAAATTAAAACTCAGATATAAGAAACTCTGCTCCTTGTATTAAGAATGATCAAATTACAGTCACAGCTCTCTGTCTTAGCTTATACAAATAGAAATTCTCCAACCCCCAGGCTCATAACACCTCTTTGCATTTATACCCCCTGACATGAAATCATTACACCAAAATATAGGGCAGCCATGAAGATCTATGATCTTCAGGATGCTGATTCATAATGGAATTGTTACAGCCATAAGTGATCTTGAATGAAATCCTTGCATTCAAGCCTGAGTTGTTGCACGCTGTCGCAGCCCAAAATAGATTCGAGTTGATTGGATTGGCTAGTAATCGGATGCTCTATTGTGACTCAGTCGCAGCTGGCCATGTGGAGGAATGCTTGAACTGTTGCAGCGAATTGTGGAACCGAACTCAAGAAGGGATAGTTGGCGCCACATATGCCTCTTCTCCAAAGGTCAGCGAGCTGCTACACCTGCGTTCTTGTAAAGGCTTCGAGGCTATCTTTATTGAATCAGACAATATTAGCACAATATTAAAAGATAGAGTACAAAACCATAAACAAATCAGGCATTAATTGAATAAAACAATAATAGATTATACCCGTTGCAATCCATGCTTTGCTTGGGAAAATATATGCTTATATCAAGGAATGATTAGGCAAAATAGGGGAAAAGGTGTAGATAGGTGTAGGAAAAAAGGGGCTATTTTGGGACCCAACATCTCCCCACAGCTATCCAATTGCATTTACTCATGCAACAACCAACTAATCTGAGTCTGACTCTGGTCCCAGTTCATGCCGAGAGGAAAAATTGAAGGAAATGTCAGGTTCCTTTCTGCTGAATCAGCTGGTAACCTGGATCAATTGCTACATGTGAAAGAAATGCATCCTTTGAAATTGGTTTGTGATACAGTCGCAATCGATGACCATTGGAAAATAATGGTGTTATGTTTTCATCGATGGTGATCAACCGAGATTTTCCATTTTCAAACACTTTGTCTATCTGATAGGGTCCCAGCCATCTTGTACATAGTTTTCCTTTGAAATCCCTTTTAAACCATGAATCATACAATAGAGCCCAGTCTCCCTCACAGAAGACTTTCTTCTTTATAAATTTATCGTGCCACCTGGACCGCTGGTGTTGGATCAAGGTTGTATGATGAACTGCAGCTGTGCGCTTATCATCCAAATCATTAAGTTGATTCAAATGGTTCCTCTGAGATTCTATTAAATCAAGGTTTACTACCATGGTTGTCTTCAAAGTTCTGATTTCAAATTCAATCGGGAAGACAACATTTTTGCCATACACCAATTCATATGGGGAAAAACCATTAGTGTTGCGCCATGTGATGCGATAAGCCCATAATGCCTCTGGAAGTCTGTCATCCCAATCTTTAGGGTGGCTTTTCACTGTTTTTGTCAAAATAGCCTCAATAACCTTATTTGTGCTTTCCACTTGGCCATTGGCCTGTGGATGATATGGTGAGGTTATTTTTTGTTGAATGTGAAACTTCTATAACAGGGCTTCCAACTTGTGAGACACGAACTGTGGTCCACCATCTATAATGATTTCCTTGGGTACTTCAAACCGAGTACAAATTTCTTCATACAGAAAATAAATTACAGCCTGATCATTGGCTCTGACCAAGGCTACAGCTTCCACCCATTTGGTCATGTAATCTGTACAAACCAAGATGTGAACTTTCTGCTTCGAGGGAGGGTTTATAGGCCCTACGAAATCTAGAGCCCATCTATCAAAAGGTTCAACCACAAGCTATGGCTGAAGAGGCATTTCATCTAATCTGTTAGGCTGGCCCATCCTCTGGCTGCTCTCACAAGCCTGAACATACCCTTTCGCATCTCTGAATAATGTCAGCCAATAATATCCCATCCTTAAAACCTTATGACTTGTACTTTTGTCATCAAAATGTCCCCCACAGGGCTCATCATGGCAAGCTTTTAGGATACTGAAAATTCCATCTTCTCTTACACATCTTATGATTTCCAATTTAAGACCTGTGTATAAAATATGTCCACCAATCTAGCAATACCGAGCACTTTGCTGTATAATATTTCTTCCTCCTCTCTTCGAGAGGTGTGCTGGAGGCTTACCTGTAGCCAAAAAGTTAGCAATATCTGCATACCATGGGGAATGAGCTGATACTGCAAACAAATGTTCATCAGGGAAGGAATCTTCGACTGGTAAACTGTCATCATTATTAGTGAGTCGAGATAAAAATTCAGCAACAACGTTTTCCTTTCCTGGTCTGTCAATAATTGTAATGTCAAATTCCTGTAACAGTAACATCCATCTAGTAACTCTAGCATTCGTCATCGGTTTATTCATTACGTATTTGATGGCCGAATGGTCAGTGTGCACAAAAGTGGAATATCCAGTAATATAGTGTCTAAATTTGTTGATGGCATAGACAATGGCAAGGAATTCCTTCTTCGTAACAGTATAGTTCAGTTCAACAGGGGCTAGGTTCTTACTAATATAGTAAATTGCATAGGGAGCATGACCTTCTTGTTGTTCTAATACTGTTCCAATGGCAGTATTTGAAGCATCCGAGGAAATGTGAAAAGGCAGAGCCCAATTGGGCCCTCGTAAGATAGGTGTTGTAGACAGCCTTTTTCTTAAATTCAGTGCACGTTGTTTGGCATGCATCATTCCAATCAAACTGTGCATCCTTCATCAACAAGGTGAACAAAGGAGAATCTAGTTTGGAAAAATTTCTATGAATCTTTTGTAATAGTCAGCATGCCCTAAGAAGCTATGCACATCTTTTTGTGTTCCAGGAATTGGTATATTTTCAATTACCTTAATTTTGGATGGCTCTACCTGGATACCATCAGAAGAGATGAAGTGCCCCAGAACTATGCCCTCGCTCATCATCATATGGCACTTTTCAGTGCTTAAAGATAGCTGCCTTTGTGCACAGCGTTTCAGAACCTTTTCTAAGTTTTTCAGTGCTTCTTCGAAACTACTACCGTATGGAGTGAAGTCATCCATAAAAATTTCCATGCAGTCATTTACCATCTCTGAAAAGATCCCAATCACTGCTCTCTGAAATGTGGTCGGTGCATTGCACAACCCGAACAGAAGTACCCTGTATGCAAAAGTGCCCCAGGGACAGGTGAAGGTAGTTTTGTCTTGGTCTTTTGGAGCGATCTGGATTTGGTTGTAACCACTAAATCCATCCAGAAAGGAAAAATACTTTTTTCTAGACAAGGTATCAAGGACCTGATCGATAAAAGGTAGGGGAAAGTGGTCTTTCTGCGTTGCTTTATTCAATTCATTGTAGTCTACATAGACCCTCCATTTCCCATTCTTTTTTGGTACAACCACGAGTGGAGAAACCCACTCGCTGTCTGAAATTGGGTATATAAACCCTGCTTCCAAAAGTTTTTGGATTTCTTCCTTCACTATGTCCCTTAAGTTTTGGTTCATCCTTCATTGCGGTTAGCACACTGGTCTGGACTCGCTTTTGATGTAAATGTGATGGGTACACATATTAGAAGGAATACCCTTCATGTCTGTGTATTCCCATGTGAAAAATCCTTTTTGTTTTTTGATCAAAGTGATCAGCTGTTCCAGCTCATTAGGCCCAAGATTCAGGTTAATGTTCAATGTTTTTCCTGGCTCAATTTCTACTAGGACACTTTTCAAATTTTTAAGTACTGAAATTATATTTGCGTCAGTGACTAGAGTCTCTTCGGTTAGATTTTCTTGTTCTATTTCATCTAATGTACTGTTCAGAATTTGATAAACATGTTTATTGATGGACCTGGGCTCACTGATGAAACTATTAATAGTGTCATCCTCTATTTCATCTTTAAAATTTAAGGCTCTCCCTATCGTTAATAGTTGTTGAACGCCTTCTTCCTCCTCTAGATCCACCCAAAGTGGTGTTTCAGCTTCTAGGCTTGGTCGGGATGGGGGATATAAATTTAGGCTTTTAATATCACTTCCATCTGAGATGGTCATGGATCCCGATCGACAGCTGATACAGGAATCTGTTGTGTCTAACCAAGGTCTCCCCAAGATGAGCAAGTATCCCCCCAGCTACGACTTTGGTTGTAAAACCAAGAAGTCTGCAGGGTATTCCCATGAATCAACAGAGACAACCAAGTCGTCCAGGATTCCCTCAAGCTTAATTGTTGATCTGTCAGCAAGTTCTAAAATGGTAGGGGTTGGCCGAATATTAGTGAGTCCTAATTTTTTCACAGTTTCTATGGTCATAACATTGATAGCTACGCCTAAATATACTAAGACATTCAGTATCTGAGTATGTCCTATGTGTACTGTAACAGTTGGGTTTCCAGGGTCATCATATTTAGCCACATGAGTCTTACCCATTATCAACTCTGAAATTTTTCCCAATACATGGATAGTGGGTGGATCCCTAGGATTTCATATTTTTTTACACATAGATCTATAACGGTCTTGGCATAGATAGGCACGTCGTGGAGGGCTTGTAGCAGTGGAATTTTAACATATAAATTCCTCAATGTTCCTATGAGATTGAATCGCGATTGTTCCACTATTTTCTCTAAGGCCAATCATTCAAGATATGGTGGCTCTCTTATAGGTTTTGTAGGTTGTGTTTCATCGTGTGTTGCTCCCTGTGTTTCATCTACTATTTCAGTAGTAATGTCAGCATCCTCAATGATCGTGATTGATGTATGGACTGAATTCTCAAAGTGTTGATCCACTCCAGTTTCAATCACTGAGGATGGAACATCCTTAGTGATGATGGGTTCCACTACCCTCCCTAATCGTAAATGTATGTCATTGCAGGGAATTTGGGAAATGGAGTAAGAAGGAATGTTGGAAGTCTCAAATTGATGGACTGATTTATTATTATTCGGGTTGGGGTTAGGTTGTGCATGCATTTGTGGTCGTAGGGGTGCATTCATAGGTGCGGCATTGTTTTGGAATTGCAGTTGTGGCTGTTGATATTGTTGGTGAGGATACTGTTGAGGAGGATACTATTGATATGGTGTATGGTGATGAGGAAAATTATTTCCTGGGTAAGAATTTCTCCAATTCGGAGACCAGGAAGCTTGTTGATTCGATTGTTGTAACCATGGTGTCCAAGAGTTAAAATTTTGCATTGGGTTCTGAGATGGATGCCATTGGTTATTCAAATAATGTGAAGGGAATTGTGTGTTCAAGTTATTCATGTTATTCATGCCATTCATATTATTCAAGAAAAATGACGGATCTTGATTCATACCTTGATTGCGAGGATGCCAAGGTTTCTTTTGTGCAATAAAGTAAGCTTGTTCCACATCTGAAGTAGATGCTTGCAGGATTGCTTTAACTTTGTGTAATATCCCGAATTTTGGACTAACTACTTCTGATGTTATATTGGGCCCACAGCCCCAACACATATGATTTATTTGGAGTATTGGGCATAAGCCCCAGCACACATGATTTATTCTTTTATAGACTGATATATTGGGCGTGGACCCTGACTGATTTCATTATTGATTATATACTAGGCAAGGAATCCCTAATGGTTTGATTTATGTTTATCATATGATTTGGGTACAAACCCTAATATACTGAGATGACATTTTTGTTACATACTGTGCAGAGTTATGATTTATATGATTTACTTATGTGTGTTGAGCGTGGACTCAGGAACACACGGATGACCTACGTACTAGGAATAAGCCCCGATGCACCTAGAGGATTTTATTATGTACTGGGCGTAAGCTCCGATGTACATTGAGTGTTGGGAATAAGCCCTAGAGCATTCCAAGCTTAATAAATGAATACCATATTCGAGGCTACTTGAATATTCTAGATGTGCTTCACAACCACATTTTAGTACTAGTGTTGAGTAGGAGGCTCTGGAATTGCACTAGTGTAATGCCCATGTGAGAGTGTTGAGTTAAAAGCTCTGAAGAGCACTTGGGGTTATTGGATCGTAAGTGTTGAGTCGAGAAGACTATGAATAGCACTTCTATTTCATCACATTTATTTAAAATTGGTTAAATGAATCATTTTCTATCTATCATCAAGTACTGCGGGAACTACCATGTTAAACGAGGGAATCCAACATGCAAGAGAGAGACCTAGATGTAACTAACCAAGCCATCTATCCAAGCTTACCCAAAAGACTCATCCAAGGAGTTGGACCTTGTCCTTAATATTTAAAAGAAGTATTATGAGATATACATAAATAAATCAAAGGAAATTACCATAACTATTATTGAATAATTAAATATTCATATGTCAAAGGATATGCATAAAGGCTATGCATAAGTTAGCTGTCAAAGTTAATATTATTATTAATAGTAGTAGTAATAATATTATTACTATTATTATTTTCTAAAAATAAAAACGTTTCTTATATATATATATATATATATATATATATATATATATAAAGGTTATGCATAGAATGACTCTCACATTATCCTACTATTAATGTCATGAAAAGTATTATTATTGTATTGTTAATATTAGTAATAATATATATGATTATTATTATTAATATTTATGAATTAACTTAGGTACGTCTACTTAAAACAAACCAAAACTCCTAGATAAACTAGGAGTAAGATAATTAGTAAAATATCTTTTAAAGTTAATATATTTCAAATTTAATTAAAAAGAAAAGAAACTAAATATATTTTATTCAAACAGTCCTATTCCAAAACCAAGAATCACCTAGTTAAAGGAGAGAAGATCCCAAGAGAAGGGCATCTTTTCATTATCATTCTCTTATGGTGATAAAAGAGAATTCTGCTGCAAAACCAAGAATCACCTAGATAAAGGAGAGAAGATCCCAAGAGAAGGGCATCTTTTCATTATCATTCTCTTATGGTGATAAAAGAGAATTTTGCTGCAAGAACTGAAGAAGTCCCACATTAATTTCAAGATCTGATTCAGTAGTTCAACCTAGGGCCTCTACTTCTCTTATTGCATGTTGGAATCAGCTCGGGGGGATCTAGTTAGAACTAGGAACGGTCTAAGGGTCATGGTTGGGAGGAACATGGTAGCCCCAAAGTTATCCAATTAAAAGATCATTCTACAGGTCAACTAAGTCCATAAGTTTTCTGCATTAATTATTGTTTGAGTGTACAGGTTCTGCAGAAGAGGATCAAGCTTCAAGGAAACCAGGTATGAACTACTAATACTCCATTTCAATTTACAATAGGAGCTAGGAACATTAAAGTAGAATTTATTATACAACATTATTTTTCCCTAAACTTTTTAGTGTTATTTCTCTCATAGAGCAAGGGCCATTGGGCATGGGCTCTCGGGTTTACATTGTAGGATCAAAGGTCCCATTAAATAGAATTTATTATCTTTGTCAAGTTAGGATTATGATTTAGAACCCGCTAAAGGTCTAGCAGGGCTAGCCTAGCTAACCTATGCTAGACATCCTTGTTAGAAGAAACTTTAGAAACCAAATCAATATCTAAATAGATGACTGATTTTCTTGAAAACCTCACATATCTAAAGTTGTATTTTATTTCAAAAAACCCTCATACTTTGTTGTGAATTATTTTCTCCTTTAGGGTTTATTTCTTTGGTAGAAAAATACAATTTTGTCTCCACACTGAACAAGCTACATAATGTCATTCAGGAATCAATAACTTGCGTTTAATTTACAAACATAACCCTAGCTACGGTAGATACCATCTTCTTTCCAAATTCAAACACTACAAGAAACACGATTTCTCTAATCTGGATCTTTCTAGAATTTTAAATCCGTTCAACAAAAACTTTTAATCATCTACGTAAATGTTAGACTTCAAGAAACAAAACGAAAGGCAAACAAACGCAGGTCCAGAATTTCCCATTTGGATCACTGAGTTATCTAGAAACCCAGGTCTATGAATTTCTAGTACAACTCATCAAACCCTGTGGATGCCATCTCTTCCAAAAATAAATCGAACCCACTTTGAGTTAAAACCAACACATAACCTTTTTTGGAAACTAGAGACATTCATTCTTTAAAAGTTGAAAATGAACTACGAAAACCACAGGAGGTTAAACCCTCGTTTCCAAAATCAAATCCTCCACGGGCTGATCATTGAGCTCCAGACGATACACTATCATTTAACATACAACATGAATAGTTCCTATAGACTAAAAATCGAAGACGCAGGTCGAGGAGTCGAATCCCACTACCAACATTAGAAACATAGCATGAAGACCCAAACAGAATTTCTAAGACAATCTTTTAAAACCAGCATAGCTCCCATCAAAGGGTTATGACTTTTAAACCTGAGATTTAAATGAAAACGAAAACGCAGAGGTCTGGATACACCCCATCTTTCCCAAGTTAAATACATTGCACTTGCTACCTTTTAGTAGTGCGAAACATCCACAAAAGAAAGCATACAAACAAATTGATAGAACAACAATAGAAAACGCAGAGACCAAACAATAATACCATCCTTACATATTTCAAAACGCAAAGGCCCACTACTTAAAATAATATCCATACATGTTCAATAGAAAACGCAAGGGACTTATTCCAAAAAGGTAGTATTCCTTTCAAATCCCCAAATTTATATAGTGTGGGTATTATTCATTTTCCATTAAAAAGCTCTTAAAACTCC
This sequence comes from Larix kaempferi, assembly GCA_027924585.1. Lineage (NCBI taxonomy): Eukaryota > Viridiplantae > Streptophyta > Pinopsida > Pinales > Pinaceae > Larix > Larix kaempferi. Next base: position 12,050,612 of record BSBM01000386.1, read on the forward strand.
ACAGAACCAAAATGACCAACTAATACATCAAAACATGGAAACCCTCAAGAGTTTTAGCCATCGATTAACAATTTCACCAACCACTCCAGATACTGGTCCAGCCAAAAAAAGGCGACCCCATTTGGGACTTCAAAATGACAGTGAGCCAAGACACATCACGAAGTTCCCCCCCTTCAAATTTAAACATAACTCCCTTCCATAGTCGAGACAGGAAGGAGTGAGGGATTGGAGAATCTTGGACTTACCAGTCCCTTGTCAAAATGCCAATGGTACTGGTCACCCATTTGGTCCCAACGTAGAGAAAAAACCGTAGCTTTACACCTGCCATTAGAGACATGCAAAACCACTTTATTGCTCAAATGTTTATTCATACGCTATAGTAAGATCGTGAAGACTTCCAACACTTGGATATTACCACCAAGGGAAACCCTTAGTCCCCTTTCTTTTGTACACAATAGAATTTGGACCTTGATGAGATCTCATTGTATATTTGCTTAGGGAGAGGCCATCATAGGGTGCCTGCAAGTACATGTTAATATTTATGCCTTCGCGAAATCGCTAAGTAAGTCAAACAGGTCTCAATACTCACCCCTTACCTCTCGGCAGCTCTATCGGTGGTATGTCTAACCACACCAAGGATCCCACAAGTATTTCATCTCTTCTCACAAAGTCCATCATGCCTGGATTAGGATAGAAACCAGTTTAAAACATCTAAAGGAAACATAGATACATCCAAATATTCAAATTTTAAAGACCTTAAAACATTAAGCTACCAAGTGTAAACTGAATACAATCCCTATCTTATTTATTGCTTCCGCGGAAATATTTATTGGATGTAAATGATCTCTCATATTTCTTCCATTAAGTCAACATAACTTCCCAGTTCTAAATTTAATTTACATTACATTAACTATTTCTGAAAGATAATTAGTGCAGAAGAAAAATTTTAAATTTTACTATTTTTAGAGACATTACAAGTGGTGTCAGAGCCCAGCTACAATACTAAGTGACCTATTGGGCTCATTACAAACATCCGCTGCATATACATAGAAATTAGGAATATATATTTGTAATTTTTTATGTGCATATGAACTAACAGATTTTTTGTTCTTAACATTGTTATGACAACCAGGTACAAACACAGTCTGACTATGAATACAGAGAAAGACAACAGCATACAAGGGAATTTAAACTCACCACCGCGAGAGCAAGAAATAGTGGTTGAGTTAAACTCAGACTTGATGAAATCAATGCAGAATTTACAGGCAGATTTCCAAAGCTTTAGAGATGACAACATACAAGAAATATGAGAACAACAAGCTATAAATGAGGCTCTGCTTCAGACTTTAATAGGGGAAAAACCCCACGGACAACCCACTTTCTCAGCCAATACTTCTAAAGTGAGAGACTATCACACAAAGAAATCTATCAGTCCTAAAGAAGAGGAACAGGGAGAACACCTACCAGAGTCAATGGAAGAGGACTGTAAGATCTCTTCTGACGATGATAGGTCCCCACCTCCTTGCAAGAAAAGGAGGAAGAGTGACGACATTTTACAGGGAGAATTCAGAAAGATAAAATCCCCAACATATGATAGAGAGATTAATTATGGGGAGAAGGTTGAGGAGTGGTTGTTAGGAATGAACAAGTATTTCAAAGTTCACAACTATTCGAATGAAATGCAAGCCCAACTGGCCATTTACAACCTGAATGGTAAAGTGGCCAGCTAGTGGACGGACTTGAAACACACCAAAGGACAAGATTTGAGAGACATAAAATGGGATGCCTTCAACAGAATATTTCAGGACAAATACATGTCTGAAAGATTCTTTGACAAAAAGATCAAATAATTCCATGAATTGAAAATGGGCTCCCTGACAATGAAAGCTTTCATCAATAGATTTTTAGATCTACTGCACTGCGTCCCTTACATAAAGGATGAAAAAGTCAAGATACAACAATTTTGGGGATTTCTACCACCAAACTTTAGAGAAAAGATAGAGTTTGACATGCCCAAAACCTTAAACGTGACTTTACACAAAGCAAGGCTCTGTTATGATCATGGGCAGCCAAGGAATGATAACATCAACAAAAACAGAGATAGGTTCAGAACCTTTTCAGACAACCGAAGACCAGGTTTCAAACCACCACCATACCGAATTCAAAACAATAGTTTTCCACCCAATAGAGGCTTCAACTAACCTCAAGCATGGCCAAATGCACCCCCACCGCATGCCAACAAGCCCACTTTTAACAAAGGGGCAAAGGATGCCCCACCAACCATATCCTGTTGGAAATGCCAAGGACCCCACTACTACAGAGACTGCCCCAGCAAAATGGACGGAGTGTTATACAACATCCAAGTAGACCCTACTGTGGGAGACTTGGCAAGAACACCCCGAATTTATGCTACTCTTGATGGCCGACAGGTAGATCACCAGGCCACTATGGTTGAAATTGAGGGTAAGATCTCAAACACAACAGTCTCATTTTTGATAGACCCCAGCGCATGCTGAAGTTATATCTCCCCTAAGATAGTTGACACTTGTAAGTTAAACCAAGAGAACCACGAGAAACCATGGCTGGTACAACTAGCCACTAGTACCAAATGAAAGGTCTCTGAGTTAGTTAAAACTTGTGAGATAGATTTGAACGGTTTCCCAACTAGAGTAGAATTAAACATCCTACCCCTAGGCTTGTACGATGTACTTATAAGCATGGATTGGTTGGAAGAACATCATGCCCTACTGGACTGCTTGAACAAGTGATTATTATGCAGGGATGACCAAGGGAATCGGAAGACGGTTCAAGGTATCCCTCAGAAAGTGTCCGTACGGTAGATATCTGCCTTACAAGCAAAGAAATGTGTCAGAAAGGGTTGTAAGCTCTTTGCAGTCAATATCCGAACCATATAAACTGATAGGGAATAGAAGATCGAAGATTTTCCAGTCCTCGTAGAATTCAAATACGTATTTCTCGAGGAAATACCAGGGTTAGTTTTCCATAGAATTAACACCCAGGTCAGTACCAGCTTCCAAAGCTCCTTACCACATGAGCCCACCAGAACTGGTGGAGCTCAAGCTTCAGTTACAAGAACTGATCGACAAAGGGTACATTCGACTGAGTGTGTCTCCTTAGGGAGAACCGATACTCTTTGTCAAGAAGAAGGACGGAATGATGTGAATGTGCATCGATTACCACCAACTCAACAAGTTGACCATTAAGAACCGTTACCCACTGCCTAGAATTGACGACTTGTTTGATCAAGTCGGAGGAGCGAAGATCTTCTCAAAGATCGATCTACAATCCAGATATCACCAGGTAAGAATTCGGGATGAAGACATCAGTAAGACCGCATTTCAAACCCGATACGGCCACTACGAGTTTATGGTCATGCCTTTCGGATTGACTAACGCACCTGCCAAATTTATGTGCATGATGAACAACATCTTTAGTAAATACCTAGACAAGTTCGTTCTATTTTTCATCGACAACATTCTGATCTACTCCAAGAATGAAGAAGAACACGAAGAACACCTCCGGATAGTATTACGAATACTACGAGAACACCAATTATACGCTAAGTTTAGCAAGTGTGATTTCTACAAACCCTAGACACAATACTTAGGACACATCATTTCTGAGAAGGGGATAGCAGTCCAACCAGAAAAGGTTAAAGCTATTGAAGAATGGCCCACACCTACTTCCGTATTCGACATAAGATCATTTTTAGGCTTAGCTGGATATTACCGAAAGTTGATTGAGAACTTCTCGTGGATCGGTTGTCCCATGACTACCTTGCAGAAGAAGGAAAACAAGTTCATCTGGATAGCTAAGTGCAAAGAAAGCTTCCAAAAGCTGAAGCAACTATTGATTAGTGCACTGATTTTATGAATTGCAGACCCCAATGGGACTTCGTTGTTTGCACGGATGCAAGCAAGGAAGGACTTGGAGGAGTCCTTATGCAAGATAATTTTTCCATCTGCTACAAATCAAGGAAGTTGAAGGAGCATGAGCAGAACTATCCTACGCATGACCTCGAGCTATCCACCATCATCCACGCTTTGAAGATGTGGAGACATTACCTTATGGAAAATAAATTCCTACTAATGACGGATAACATGAGTTTGAAGTACCTTTTCGACCAACCTGACCTAAACACAAGGAAGTCCAGGTGGTTAGCCTTCCTTAGCGAGTACCATTTCGAACTAAATCACATAAAAGGAAAGGAAAACAATATTGCAGTGCCTTGAGCCGATGAGCACATATGATTTATGAGGTCATGGTAAGTCAAACCGACTCAGATTTACACCACCGAATTCGAACGGCATGTCAACATGAATGAGTCTATGTTGAGATCCTTAAGAAGATCCAAGAGGATAGCTTATTCCAAAAACAAAAGGAATATAAGATCGATGAGTCAGGATTGCTGTGGTCGTGTGAAGAACCTGCAATAATTAATTAATGCAAATACACGAAATATCAGAAATAATAGAACTTAGAATCACTTTTATATTGATCATGGGCCACTTCGAGGGGGCAACCTCCTTTGAGCAAGATCAATACAATTAACTTCACGGTGCCTTCAATGACCTCAACACACACTTATATACTAAGTCTATGCTCAATACTATGAGTCAAAACCATGGGACATATAATACTACAGGACGACTTATAAAGCATATGCGTCCAATACTATGGGCTAATATAAACTATGGATCAACAAATACTACGGGATGACTTACAAAGCATATGCGTCCAACAACAATATACTAACATAGTAAAGAGAAGGGTTGACACGGGTTCCTAACATCCCCTCTCCCTTAGAAAAAGCTTTGTCCTAAAAGCTTTGGTTGGAGAAATTGCTGCAGAATCTGAAGAAGTGGTTCCCCGGTAGTATCCTCGGGTTGCATTTCGGGCCACTGACGCCTTTGGAGTGTCAGGGAGGATTGCTTGGAAGGCTGTAGACGAAGAAGAACCCCATCAGCTGCACAGAAAATGCGCTCAAAACGGTGTTGGTCGGCTTGTTGTTTTAGGCGAATTCTCGCCATGTGAAGATTGTCGTGTAGAATGAGAAGAATCTGATCACGGTTTCGAAGAACCAAGTCAATTTCCTGAACTGGGGAGCCACCAAGGGTGTATGGAAGAAGAACTGGCGGTGTCTGTCCATAGACTGCTTCATATGGTGTCCTTTGAGATGTTGTATTGTACCACCAGAGCACTGCTAGGAGATCCATAGAAATAGTTGGCCAAAGCTGTGTAGGGATGGGCAAGGGTTTGAGCAATACCGAAAGGAGTGTCGTTTCACCCTTGTTGACCTGGAAAGTATCACAGTCAGCCACCATCTGTTGAATTGTCATTTTCAGTCCCTGCCAAAAGAAGTTACATTGTTCTCGGTCATACATTTTGAAGAACCCAGAGTGCCCTGCTGATGAAGAAGCATGGAGTTCATAGAAGAGATAGCCCTGTTGGACATATTGCAACCAATTTGGAATAAGCAGAGAAATATCTGTAAGAGAAACTGGGTCATCAATTGTGCGCGAAGGAGCATCTGCCACCATATTGTCCTTACCCTTCTTGTAAGTGATCGCATAGGGATAACCCATGAGTTGGATAACCCATTTCAGGTGTGTTGGGGAGGAGACCCATTGTTCCAGAAAATTTTCCAAACTCTGGAGTTCAGTCTTGATGCAGAAATAATTCCCTAATAGGTATGGCTGCCACTTCTGTACTGCATGCAAAATAGCCATCAGTTCCTGCTGAGAGGTAGACGCGACTAAATTCTTACTAGAAAGGTCTCTTGAAGGAGGAAAGCTCATTGGTTCAGCAAAGACACCTGCATATCTATCCAAGAAAGTAGTGGAGATCATTGATGGGTGCATCTGAAGGGAATGGAGTTGAGCGATGATACCATGTGAATTCTTCTTAAGGATTTCTTCTAGGCGATGTGAATTGATGATGCAAAGAGACCCTGGTTGTAATCCCATTAATTTGTGTTGTGCCCCATTTACTGAAAAATGCATCCAAAGTTTCGAAAAATCCCATAAGATGGGGCCAACTATGCGTAACCATTGAATGCCCAAAACCACATCACATTCGCCTAAGGACAAGGAAAACATGTCAGAGCGCAGGTTATAATCTTCCATAGAGATACGCACATTGTGACACTTCCCCTTGCAAGGTAAGGTGCCCCCATTGGCAACCATGACTTCAAAGTTGCAGCAAGGATGGACAAAACAATCAGCCTGTTTGGCAATCCGAGGGTCAATGAAGTTATGAGTGCTACCAGAATCAATGAGTATGGTAAGAGGGAGCTTCTTGAAGTATCTCCTGACTCGCATTGTTTGTGGGGTGGTGACGCCGGTTACAGCATGGAGAGAGAGCTCAGGTGGGTCGTCCTGAGATGGGGTTTCAACAGGCGGGTGTTGAATGTTGACCTGATCATCTACTGTATCTGGAGCTTCTTCATCAAGTTCTGATGCAGGCAGAGAATCCACATCCAAGAGATAGAGCTTTTGTTGAACACATCTATGTCCCCGAGTGAAATTCTCATCACAATTATAACAAAGCCCTTTTTCTCGGCGTGCCTGCATCTCTGTTTCAAACAAATGCTTGATAGGAGTTGGTCGCGGGGCAGGCGTGATGGGAGTTCGTTGGGAACCCATATTTCTGAAGGGAACAAAGGCGAGTTTGGAGCATTGTTGAGCTATGATCTTGTCCTCTTCCAACTTATCCAACCCTAGGACTTCCATCATTGTGTTGGGACAGAACATTTTGACCTCTGAGCGGATTTCATCCTTGAGACCACTGATAAAACAACTCTTGTAGAATTCATCAGACAATCCTTCTGTGTGATTGGCCAGTTTCTCAAATTCTGTCTGATACTCTCTCACTGTGCCAATTTGGTGCAGTTTAGTGAGTGCTCCTGTGAAGTCATCGAAAGCACTAGGACCAAATCGTGGCAAAAGGAGTTGGCAAAAATCTGTCCAATTTGTCTCGGGATGAGCTTTGATGTACCAACGGTACCATTGAAGGGCTTCTTGTTCCAAATGAAAGGATGCAAGTGGAACTTTCTGGACATCAAAAGTATTATGCAGACTGAAATATTGTTCTGCTCAGTATATCTATCCAGTCGGATCAGTACCATTGAACCGAGGAAAATTAAGCTTCGGCCCACGAAAATTGTTGGAAGAATAGAACCCGGTGGCTGCAAAAGATTCTGGCTGTCGGTTATTGTTCATGGCCGAATGCTGAAGATGGAGGCTGAGAAATTTTTCATCCAGATCTTGGAGTTTGGTTTGCATGGCTGCAAGTGCTTCCTCCATGGTTTTTTTTTTTTTTGGAAATGGATAGAAAAACACAAACAAAAGCTTATTTAGTAAAGGAAGATTTGGATTTGGGAAAAACTCGGATGGGTAATTGGGGTTTGACTAGGTTTTGGATAGTTTCTGATGGACAGGGAAGCAAAAATTGGGGATTTCAGAAGCGGGGTAAAAGAATGAGAAAATTTGGTAGAGAGGGACAAAGAAGTAGAATTAGGAAAGGAACACGGTGGCAAAATTTGACGACGTTTGGGTGAAAATTGAATGAGTTATGGCAAACCCTAAAAATAGACAAATGTGAGATTTCTAGTCTTGGGAAGTGGAATTTGGGATAGGGTCTTCAGGAATGAAATATGCAGGATGGGATTGCAGGGATGTCAGTGAAGTTTCATGGAAAACATAGTTGAAACAAGGGAGATATGGCCGAAAAACAGAATTTTTTTTTTAATTGTTTTTTTATTTTTATTTTAGAAATGGATCGGAAACAGCGGCGCGGAAGGGATCCGCAACAAATGGATCTGCAACAGCGTGGAAATGATCGAAAACTGCTGGATCTAAAATGGCGACTGGATCTGGAACGACTTTCAGAATAGATCTGAAATGGCTGGATCTGGAGCGGAAGTGATCGGCAACAGTTCAGCTGAAAATAGATATGGACCCCAGGTTTGTGTGGCTTCCTATCGGTTCAGGGGATTCACTCGGCCACTAATGTTGTCTAACAGCTTGTGTATTGGGGAAATACCCCTCACTCCACAGCTCAGGTAAAAATGATAACTGCTTTGCCACAAACGACAGCTCTTGGTTTACCTCACGGGTGGGAACTAGTCAATCAGGTAGGGGTTGTTGCCCTTTTCACTGGCAGGTCCTCTCAATGGGCTAGCTACTTTGGGGTTCCTGTGGTACTCCTCACAATGATTTTTAGGGCTTATTCCCAAGTACTTCCCACAGTTAAGCGAATAGGGGTTATCCCCAGATCCGAACTTGCAACAGATGCGAAAAAAAAATTTGGCAAAAATTCCACCCAACGAGCCCAAGAAAGTGCTCTAATACCAGATGTGAAGAACCTACAATAATTAATTAATGCAAATACATGAGATATCAGAAATAATAGAACTTAGAATCACTTTTATATTGATCACGGGCCACTTCGAGGGGGCAACCTCCTTTGAGCAAGCTCAATACAATTAACTTCACGGTGCCTTCAATGACCTCAACACACACTTATATATTAAGTCTATGCCCAATACTATGAGTCAAAACCATGGGACATATAATACTACGGGACTACTTACAAAGCATATGTGTCCAATACTATGGGCTAATATAAACTATGGATCAACAAATACTACGGGACGACTTACAAAGCATATGCGTCCAACAACAATATACTAACATAGTAAAGAGAAGGGTTGACACGAGTTCCTAAAAGGTCGAAAGAGAGACTTTACGTTTTGGCAGGCGGAGACATTAGACCTAACATCCTCACTGAATTTAATCAAAAACCCTATTCGGTGCATCCCGGATATCAAAAGATGATATCGGCAGTAAAGAAACATTTATTTTGGCCTAAGTTGAAACTTGACATCGCCTTGTTCATTGCGAAATGTCAGGAGTGCCAACTTGTCAAAGCGGAACACCAACACCCCTTCAGTTTACTACAACCTTTACCTATTCCAGAGTGGAAGTGGGAGGTAATCAACATGGACTTCATTATGGGGTTACCCAAGAGTAAGAGACAGAACGATTCCATCTTCGTAGTAGTAGACAAGCTGTCCAAAGCAGCCCATTTCATACCGGTGAAGTCTACCTACAAAGTGGTACACATCGCAGACATCTTCTTGAAGGAGATCTTTCGATTGCATGGGATACCCAAAGCAATCATTTCCGATCGAAACACGAAGTTCACTAGAAACTTCTGGAGAGCATTGTTCTCTGGTTTGGAGACACAAATACAGTTCAGTACTGCATACCATCCCCAAACCGACGGACAAGGGAAGTATACAGTAGATATCTTGAAGCGGTTCGGGATGATGGATTGCAAGGCCATGGCCACACCTATGGCATCAAACCTGAATCTATTGAGTGATGCTTCATCAAAGTGGGTTGATACCATGATGTATCGTCATATGATTGGGTACTTGATGTACCTGATGAACACGAGACCGGATATTTTCTTTACGGTGAACACCTTGAGCAAGTTCCTGACAGATCCTAGACATGTCCACTTGATTGTTGTAAAGCATATTCTAAGGTACCTGAAGGGTACGGTTTATTAGGGGCTCAAGTATGATGCGAATCAAAAGTTTAACCTGGAGGGTTATGTTGATTTAGATTGGGCAGGCAGTGCTGCAGATAGGAAGAGTACTTCGGGGTGCTGCTTCAGTATGGGATCAGGTGTGATCTCTTGGTTTAGTAGGAAGCAATCCTACGTAGCACTGAGTACAGCCAAAGTGGAGTATGTCGCAGCTTGTTCGGCTAGTTGTGAGGAAGTATGGCTAAGGAATTTACTTTCTGATTTGTTTGATATCTAGTTGTATGCTACTTGTATCTTCTGTGACAACCATAGTTGTGTGAAGTTGTCAGAGAACCCAGTGTTCCATTACAAGTTGAAGCATACCGAGATCAAATATCACTATATCAGGGATATGGTGCAGAGAGGAGCAGTGAAGCTCCAGTATGTTGCGACAGATGAGCAGATTGCAAATGTGTTGACCAAACCACTAGCCAGAGTGAAGTTCAAGTACTTCAGAGAGAGGCTTGGTGTTCTTTAGATAGAAGATACTTTGAGGAGGAAGTGATGGGACACATTTGTAGGAGCCATTCCAAGCATGGTGGTAGGAGGATCCTTCCCATAGCTATGGATGTAAGTGTTGGGTGATGATATGCATCAGGATGATGCTATGATGATGATCAAGATGATCATGTGATGATGATATGCATCAGGACGATGCTATGATGATGATCGGGATGATCATGTGATGATGATATGCATCAAGATGATGCTATGATGATGATCAAGATGATCAAGTGATGATGATATGCATCAAGACGCTGCTATGATGATGATCAGTATGATCACGTGATGATGATGTGCATCAGGATGATGTACTATATGATGATCAGTATGATCATGAGCATCAGGATGATGCTCCGTGCGAAGATGATCAATGTGATCATGAGTATCAGGTGTGATCATGAGTATCAGGATGATACTCCATGGCCGTGGACAAGTTATGCGATAAGCATATAATAGAGCCCTGGTATATTTGCAGATACTCTTGCGAGGTTTTTCCTATGGAATATAAAATCTCCCCGGAAGATCTGGAAAATGCTCTTTCGAGGTTTTGCTTGGAGGGACATATAATAGCGCCCTGGGAGATTTGCAGATACTCTTGTGAGGTTTTTCCTATGGCATATAATAGCTCCCTAGGAGATTTGGAAAATGCTCTTTCGAGGTTTTGTTTATGGCATCTAATAGTTCCCTGGGAGATCCGATAGGTTGAGTAGTAAGATCATAATCAGTACTGGAATGCTCTTTAGAGGTTTTTCCAGACCACATGTAATAAATCCTGGAGATCCGATAGGTTGAGAAGTAAGCCCGTAATCAGTCCTGGGATTCTCTATAGAGATCTTGCAGATCACAAGACACTCTTTTAAGGTTTTGTAGGGGTCACATGTAATAGTTCCCTAGGAGATCCAATAGGTTGAGCAGCAAGCTCGTAATCAGTCCTGGGATGCTCTTTCGAGGTTTTGTTGACGCACATAATCAGCCCTAAGGATCCCACAAGATGGCCAGCTCACAGAGATGATGAAGACCTACAGGAGGCTAGGCCTACATCCAACATGAAAAAGGGTTGGCTCTGTAGAACTTCCCATGACGAGAAGAATTGAGAGATAGCACCAGTGATCGAGATAATGAGTACAGAAGAAATGATGATGATGCTCCGCGATCCAGTGACAATGATCCAACTCCATAATTGAAGACTTGTGCGTATGTGTATTGATGACCTGTGTCAAGAGAATACCTTCCTAGTTAAGAGGGAGTGTATTGTATATTACATTTGTACTTTATTGTATCCCCAACGAAGATGTATTATTCCTTCAGTTGGAAGTGTCATCATTTGTATTTGCAAGTGTCGCAAGTTACATTGTGATGAACCTGCAACAATAATTAATGACAATACACGGGACAACAGAAATAATAAAACTCATAATCACTTTTATATTGATCGCAGGCCACTTTGAGGGGGAAACCTCCTTTGAGCAAGCTCAATACAAATAACTTCACAGTGCCTTCATAGACCTCAACACACACTTATATACTAAGTCTAGGCGCCAATACTATGGGTCAAAACCATGGGCCAATACAAACTATGGATCAACAATACTACGAGCGACTTACAAAGCATATGCGCCAAACAACAATAACACAAACTATGGATCAACAAATACTACGGGACGACTTACAAAGCATATGCGTCCAACAACAATACACTAATAAAGTAAAGACATGGGTTCCTAACATCCCCTCCCCCTTAGAAAAAGATTTGTCCTCAAAGCTTGAGATGTGGAAATTGATGCAGAATCTGAAGGACTGGTTCCCCTATAGAATCCTCGGGTTGCATGCCGAGCCACTGACGCCTTTTTAGTTTCAGGTAGGATTGCATGGAAGGTTGTAGACGAAGAAGAACCATATCAACTATGTGAAAAGTGCGTTAAGAACGGTGCTGACCGGCTTGTTGTTTCAGTCGAATTCTTGTCATGTGAAGATTGTCCTGCAGAATGAGAAGAATCTAATCATGGTTTCAAAGAATCAAGTCAATTGCCTGAACTGGGGAGCTGCTGAAGGTGTATGGAAGAAGAACTGGCGGTGCCTGTCCAGAGACTACTTCATATGGTGTCCTCTTATATGTGGTGTTGTACCACTGGAGCGCTTCTAGGAAATCCATAGAAATAGTTGTCCAAATCTGTGTAGGGATGGGCAAGGGTTCGAGTAGTCCTAAAAGGAGTGTCGTTTCACCCTTGTTGACCTAGAAAGTATCACAGTCAACCACCATTCGTTGAACTGTCATTTTAAGTCCCTGCCAAAAGAAGTTACATTGTTCTCGGTCATACGTTTAGAGGAACCCAGAGTGCCCTGCCGATGAAGAAGCATGGAGTTCATAGAAGAGATAGCCCCATTGAACAGATTGCAACCAATTTGGAACAAGCAGAGAAATAGCTGTAAGAGAAACTGGGTCATCAAATGTGCGAGAAGGTACATCTGCCACCATATTGTCCTTACCCTTCTGGTAAGTGATCGCATAGTCATAACCCATGAGTTGGATAACCCATTTCAGGTGTGCTCGAGAGGAGACCCGTTGTTCTAGGAAATTTTCCAAACTCGGGAGATCACTCTTGATGCATAAATAATTCCCCAATGGGGATGGCTGCCACTTTTGTACTGCATGCAAAATAGCCATCATGTCTTGCTAAGATGTAGATGCGGCTAACTGCTTACTAAAAAGGTCTCGTGAAGGCGGCAAGCCCACTGGTGCAACAAGGACACATGCATATTTATCCAAGGAAGTAGTGGAGGTCGTTGGTGGGTGCATCTTAATGGAATGGAGCTGAGCAATGACACCATGTGAATTCCTCTTAAGGATCTTTTCCAGGTGATGTGAACTGATGATGCAGAGAGAACCTGGTTGTAAGCCCGTAAATTTGTGTTGTGTCCCATTGACAAAAAACTGCATCCAAAGTTCAAAAAAATCCCATAAGATGGGGCCAAGTGTGCGTAAACATTGAACGCCATCATTGTGTAGGGACAAAACATTTTAACCTCTGAGTGGATTTCATCTCTGAGACCACTAATAAAACAACTCTTGTAGAATTCATCAGACAATCCTTCTATGTTATTAGCTAGTTTCTCAAATTCTGTCTGATACTCTCTCACAGTGCCACTTTGACGAAGTTTAGTGAGTGCTCAGGTAAAGTCATCAAAAGCACTAGGACCAAATCGTTGCAAAATGAGTTGGCAAAAATCTGTCCATTTTGGCTCAGCATGAGCCTTGATGTACCAACGGTACCATTGAAGGGCTTCCTATTCCAAATGAAAGGATGCAAGTGGAACTTTTTGGACATCAAAAGTATTATGCAGACTGAAATGTTGATCTGCATGATAGATCCATCCAGTCGGATCAGTACCGTTGAAGCAAGGAAATTCAAGCTTCAGACCATGGAATTTGCTAGAAGAAGAGAACCCATTGGCTGCAGAAGATTCTTACGGTCGATTATTGTTCATGGCTGAATGCTGAAGATGGAGGCTGAGAAATTTTTCATCCAGATCTTGGAGTTTGGTTTGGATGGCTACAAGTGCTTCCTCCATGGTTTATGCTCCTGCGCGGGTGACAACCATAACCAGGAGTTTTTTTTTTTTTTTTTTTTTTGGGGGGGGGGGGGGGGGGATGGATAGAAAAACACAAACAAAAGCTGCTTTAGTAAAGGAAAATTTGGATTCGGGAAAAAATCGGAGGGGTAATTGGGGTTTGAGTAGGTTTTGGACACTTTTTGATGGACAGGGAAGTAAAAAATGGAGATTTCAGAAGTGGGGTGAAAGAATGAGAAAATTTGGCAGAGAGGGACAAAGAAGCAGAATTAGGAAAGGAACTCGGTGGTAAAATTTGAAGGCGATTGGGTGAAATCCGAAAAAGTTATGGCAAACCCTAAAAATAGACAAATGTGAGAGTTCGGGCTTTGGGAAGTGGAATTTGGGATAGGGTCCTCAGGAATGAAATATGCAGAATGGGATTACCGGGGTGTCAGGGAAGTTTCAAGGGAAACAAAGTGAAAACAAGGGAGATATGGCCAAAAAGCGATTTTTTTAATTTTTTTTTAAGAAATGGATCTACAACGGCACGGAAGGGATCTGAAACAGATAGATCTGCAATGGTGCGGAAGTGATCGGAAGAAGAGGGATCTGAAGCGACGTCGACTGGATCTGAAATAGATTTGAAATGACTGGATCTGGAACAACTTTCAAAATGGATCTGAAACAGCGCAGAAGTGATCAGCAACAGTTCAACTGAAAATAAATATGGACCCCAGGTATGTTCGGCTTCCTAACAGTTCAGGAGTTTCACTCGGCCACCAATGCTCTCTGACAGCTTGCGTATTGGGGTAGTACCCCTCACTCCACGGCTCAGGTAAAACTGATAACCGCTTTGCCATAAACGACAACTCTTGGTTTACCTCACGGGTGGGAACTAGTCAATCAGGTAGGGGTCATTGCCCTTTTCACTGGCAGGTCCTCTCAATGGTCCAGCTACTTTGGGGTTCCTGTGGTATTCCTCACAATGAGTTTTAGGGCTTATGCCTAAGTACTTCCCACAGTTAAGTGGATAGGGATTATTCCCAGATCTGAACTTGCAACAAATGTGAAAAAAAAAATTGGCAGAAATTCCACACAACGAGCCCAAGAAAGTGCTCTGATACCAGATGTGATGAACCTGCAACAATAAGTAATGAGAATACACAGGACAACATAAATAACAAAACTCGGAATCACTTTTATATTGATCGCAGGCCACTTCGAGGGGGCAACCTCCTTTAAGCAAGCTCAATACAAATAACTTCACGGTGCCTTCATAGGCCTCAACACACACTTATATACTAAGTCTAGGCATCAATACTATGGGTCAAAACCATGGGCCAATACAAACTATGGATCAACAATACTACGGGAGACTTACAAAGCATATGCGCCAAACAACAATAACACAAACTATGGATCAACAAATACAACGGGATGACTTACAAAGCATATGTGTCCAACAACAATGCACTAATAAAGTAAAGACATGGGTTCCTAACATGCATTGTAAGTGTTGTAACTTATATTTGATGGGTTATTAGACCACCTTAGAGGGGTCATCCCAGTGTGTGATATAGGGTTATTAGACCGTGGACCCTAGTGGGGTCGACCCAGTGACATGTGGATGGGTTATTAGGATTCCTTAGGAAGTTGGCCCAGTTAGGGTTAAAGGCAAGTCAAGTCATTGTATAAATAGAGAGTGTGACTCTCTCATTCTATTCATTCACTCACTCATCCAACTCGCATATTTGAGAGAGAGGAGTGCGCACAAGTGGAGGAGGAGTAGTTGTTGGAGACATCTATATTTTGGGGTTTGATCTTTGTGATCTTTGTATTGGTGCTCATTCTATCTTTGAGGAAGCTACGGGGTTTTTCACCTTCTTGGTTTTCCCCAGTGAAATGCTTTGTGTCTCTTGTCTCTTGTGTTTGATATGTTGTACATGTTGTTCTCTCCATTAATATCCTAGATCATATTGAATTAAATGATGAAAATCTAACATGACTACTTTGCCATATTTTGTATTACAAACATTAGACTATCAATTCATGATACAATATATTCCATATTCTCTCTTGAGTTTCCACTTGTGCTTGTGATGATTTATCTTTGAACCACAAATTGATAAATTATGCTATTGAAATTTATATAATTACATTTTAAGCAATATTTATTCTCTTACATTTATTGCATTGATCAAGTAACATCTCACCATTGTGTTATGAAAACATTATCTTAATGGAAAAAACTAATAATATCTTTCAACAGTTCAATGAACTTAGCACATGCATGCTAATTTGATATCTAATTTAAAATTGTGTTTTTTGTCAACTCCAAGGGTTCATACCCTTTGATCAGGACTATGGTTGTAAGGAAAATATGTTGCAAGGAAAATATGTTGCAAGGAAAAAACAAAAGTTAACAAAATAAGTCAAAATATGTTTGAATAACCTTCGTCATAATAGTAACATGCTACAAATATCATCAATGTAATCCTATGACATTTTCAAAAACTAAGAGGAAGTCTAATAGATGCTACACATTTCATCGATGCTACCGTATTTCATCAAACGCTACGTACACGAGCATCTATGCAGTTCGGTTGAAGTGTGCCTACTCTAGAATGCTAAAAACAATGGCAAAGTATCAAGTACAATGGAAAGGAATGCATGAACTAAAGTCTAATAAAATTCATTGGGCCTTCATGTACATATGGTCAAATATATGTAACAAATATACCCTAGTTTGTAAGACCCTAGTTTGTTGCAATATGCTAACCAATAGATGGTCATGAATTCACTCTCATAAAATCGTTGAAGATATAAACCCTATCCTTACTAAACCCTAGTATGTAAGACCCTGGTTTGTGCTTTACCTCTTTCATATGTCCATTTTCCACTTGTCATAATGCAAAAGTAATCATACAGAATCCATGGAAAATGAAATACCTAACTAGTTTAATGATATTCCTTGATAATGTTGTTTTGATGAAGGAAAATAAGATGTTCATGGTCCTATGTTTTTAAAAAGGATGGATTATCCTCATATGAAAATGTATTTAAAATTGAATGTTCTTGATTGATACAAACGATGATGTAATGGTTGTTCATTGTGATTTGGAAAGTATTCCCCCATAGCTGGATGGCAAAGTTTCATGGTGAATTTCATCTAACAAATCTATCAAGGATCAGAGGGATATCATCGATGAAACATTGCCTCCATTTTTTATTTGGAACTTTGAATTCTTAAAAATTACATTAGTTACTCAAAATCCAAATATAGTCTAAGGAGTTGTTAAATGACATGGAACACTAAGGTCATAGAAATCTATGAAGGGTGCAGTGTGGTAGGTTTGATTTCCACTCTTTGCATGTCTAGGTCTAGAATCAAAATCAAAAAAATTCAAAGTTGACCCCCATGTGCAAAAATTGCACACTCCCTTACTAAGCAAAACCCTAGCTTTCAAAATGGACCTACAAGATGACACGTGGGCCATGGGACCAATGGAAAGGGGCACCCCTAGAACTATCTCGATGTCCTGAATCCAACGGAGTCCATGATTTGTCGATCCGAGCCACGTTCATCAGTCTATGGCTCGTTCCATCTCACATCCAAAAGGCCTTGAGGGACACCTATTGGATACCTACCGGGGGCATAGAATTCCAACCGTGCACGAAAACCAAGTTCTAGGGAGTCCTACAAGTGTGTCTAGGAAGGTTCCAGCTGGGAACGCTAGCCATAAGTGCCCGGTGGATGGTTTTACAAATTTGACCCCCGTGTGCAAAAATTGCACACTCCCTTACTGAGCAAAACCCTAGTTTCCAAAATGGACCTACAAGATGTCACCTGCGTCATGGGACCGACGGAGAGGGGTACCCCTAGCACTATCCTAATGTTCTGAATCCAATGGAGTTGACGGTTCGTCGATCTGAGCCACAGTCATCATCCTATGGCTCGTTCCGTCTCGCATCCAAAAGGCCTTCATGGACACCTGCTCGATACCTACCGAGGGCATAGAATTCCAACCATGCAACAAAACTAGGTTTCGGGGAGTTCTGCAAGTGTGTCTAGGAAGGTTCCAGCTGGGAATGCTAGCCATAAGTTCCTAGTGGATGATTTTGCAAATTTGACCCCCATGTGCAAAAATTGCACACTCCCTTACTCAGCCAAACCCTAGTATCCGAAATGGACCTACAAGATGACAACTGGGCCATCAGACTGGCGAAGAGGGGCACCCCTAGAACTATCCCGATGTCATGAATCTAACGGATTCGATGGTTTGTTGATCCAAGCAATGGTCATCATTCTATGGCTTGCTCCATCTCGCATCCAAAATGCCTTCAGGGACACCTGCTGGACACCTACAGGGGGCATAGAATTCCAACCGTGCAACAAAACTGGGTTACGAGGCTCCTGCAAGTGTGTCTAGGAAGGTTCCAGCTGGGAAAGCTAGCCATAAGTTCCCGATGGATGATTTTGCAAAGTTGACCTCCGTGTGCAAAAGTTGGACACTCCCATACTAAGCAAAAACCTAGTTTCCAAAATGGACCTACAAGATGACACTTGGGCCATGGGATTGGCAGAGAGGGGCACCCCTAGCACTATCGTGATGTCCTGAATCCAATGGATTTGACGGTTTTTTCGATCCGAGCCATAGTCATCATTCTATGGCTCGTTATGTCTCTCATCCAAAAGGCCTTGAGGGACATCTAATGGATACTTACCGGTGGCATAGAATTCCAATCGTGCAACAAAACCAGGTTCTGGGGAGTCCTACAAGTGTGTCTAGGAAGGTTCCAGATAGGAACGCTAGTCATAAGTGTCCGGTGGATAATTTTTCAAAGTTGACCCCCGTGTGCAAAAATTGCACACTCCCTTACTGAGAAAAACCCTAGTTTCCAAAATGGACCTACAAGATGACACTTGGGAAATGGGACCGACGGAGAGGGGCACTCTTAACACTATCCCGATATCCTGAATCCAATGGATTCGATGGTTTGTCGATCCGAGCCACGGTCGTCATTCTATGGCTCGTTCCGTCTCGCATCCAAAAGGCCTTAAGGGACACCTGCTGGATACCTACCGGGGGCATTAATCCAGATGGATATCGGTGGCCACTTACCTATTCCACTGGCTCAAAACAGTTTCCCATTTTTCCAATTCTCTAGTAATTTTTCTACAGTATTTTGGGTCCTAAACTTCTGGGGCCGTTTTGAGGCCCTAAACGACCTTTTTTGGCGATTTGGGGGGCCAAATGAATTCCTAGGACAAACATTTGGCCCCATTCAAAAATTGTAAATCTCGGATAGACCTTTCCAATGGGCTACCGAGCGCCCCAAACAGAGATCGTATGCAAAAGTTATGACCCCGGGAAGTTTACTGTTCAACTAACCACCTTGGGGCCACAAACTTTATGACAGTTCATCTTCTAGGGTTAGGTTTTCGGATGTTTGCGATTCTTTCCCTCATGCTTATGATAAATAGGCTCTTTTGGCCTCTCTTTGTAATCATCTTGGCACGAATGAGCATAGAAGCCACATCTCTTCGCAGAGATAGCTACCACCATTCTAGCTATTGTATTTTACAGTCTGTTCTATTTCCACTATTTAATAGTATATGTGTTTACTGTATCACTGTGTTCTTTGAAATGTACCTCTTTAGATGATTATGTATCTGCTCTTTCATTTCGTTCCTGCATAAATCTGGATCAGGCATAGAATTCCAACTGTGCAACAAAACTGGGTTCCAGGGAGTCCTGCAAGTGTGTCTAGGAAGGTTCCAGTGGATGATTTTGCAAATTTGACCCCCGTGTGCAAAAATTGCACACTCCCTTACTGAGAAAAACCCTAGTTTCCAAAATGGATCTACAAGATGACAGCTGGGCCATGGTACCAGCGGAGAGGGGCACCCATAGCACTACCCCGATGTCGTGAATCCAATGGAATCGACGGTTTGTCGATCCGAGCCACTGTCGTCATTCTATGGTTCGTTCCGTCTCGCATCCAAAAGGCCTTCAGGGACACCTGCTGGATACCTACCGGGGGCATAGAATTCCAACCGTGGAACAAAACTGGGTTCCAGGGAGTCCTGCAAGTGTGTCTAGGAATGTTCCAGCTAGGAATGCTAGCCATAAGTTCTCGGTGTATGATTTTGCAAAGTTTACCATAAGTGCATCCATGGTGTCCTTGAAGGCCTTTTGGATGCGAGATGGAACGAGCCATAGAATGATGACCATGGCTCGGATCGAAAAATCGTCGACTCCGTTGGATTTAGGACATCGGGATAGTGCTATGGGTGCCCCTCTCCACCGGTCCCATGGCCTAGCTGTCATCTTGTAGGTCCATTTTGGAAACTAGGGTTTTGCTCAGTAAGGGAGTGTGCAATTTTTGCACATTGGAGTCAACTTTGCAAAATCATCCATCGGGCACTTATGGCTAGCGTTCCCAGTCGGAACCTTCCTAAACACACTTGCAGGACTCTCTGGAACCCAGTTTTGTTGCACCGTTGGAATTATATGCCCCTAATAGGTATCCAACAGGTGTCTCTGAAGTCCTTTTGGATGCGAGACAGAACAAGCCATAGAATGACGATCATGGCTCGGATCGACAAACCGTCGACTCCATTGGATTCAGGACATCGAGATAGTGCTAGGGGTTCCCCTCTTTGCCGGTCCCATGGCCCAGCTATCATCTTGTGTGTCCATTTTGGAAACTAGGGTTTTGCTCAGTAAGGGAGTGTGCAATTTTTGCACACGGGGGTCAAATTTGAAAAATCATCCACCGGGCACTTATGGCTAGCGTTCCCAGCTGGAACCTTCCTAGACACATTTGCAGGACTCCCTGGAAGCTGATTTTGTTGCATGGTTGGAATTCTATGCCCCCAGTAGGTATCCAATAGGTTTCCCTCAAGGCCTTTTGGAGGCGAGACGGAACGAGCCATAGAATGACGATCGTGGGTCAGATCGATAAACCGTCGACTCCGTTGGATTCAGGACATCAAGATAGTTCTAGGGGTGCCCCTCTTTGTCGGTCCCATGGCCCAAGTGTCATCTTGTAAGTCTATTTTGGAAACTAGGGTTTTGCTCAGTAAGGGAGTGTGCAATTTTTGCACATGGGGGTCAACTTGGAAAAATCATCCACTGGGAACTTATGGCTAGCGTTCCCAGCTGAAACCTTCCTAGACACACTTGTAGGACTCCTCGGAACCTAGTTTTGTTGCATGATTGGAATTCTATGCCCCCGGTAGGTATCCAACAGGTGTCCGTGAAGGCCTTTTGGATGCGAGATGGAACAAGCCGTAGAATGACGATCGTGGCTCGGATCAAAAAACCGTTGGATTCAGGACATCGGGATAGTGCTAGGGGTGCCCCTCTCCACCGGTTCCATGGCCCAGGTGTCATCTTGTAAGTCCATTTTGGAAACTAGGGTTTTTCTCAGTAAGGTAGTGTGCAATATTTGCACATTGGAGTCAAATTTGCAAAATCATCCACATAGCACTTATGGCTAGTGTTTCCCTTCTAAAGCTATGCCAACACTCTTTTTAAAGCAATGGAATCTTATTAAATGTCATGTCAAGTTAGTCACAGTAGATCTATTGAACAAGAATCTCAATCACAAAGATGTAAAACAATTTGGAGTAAAAACTGTGCAAGAGAGATGCATCAATGCTCTATAATCCATAATGGTAGAATTACAATACAATACTGTCACAATGAGTGAGCATTTCGAATTAGCCAAGGAGTTCATTCGAATATACTGCATGGTGTAGCTTGGCTCCAACTAGGAATCCTCATCATCAATCAGCGGTGGTCATCAATGCACAAGTCATTGTCAGACAGGTGTCAAACTGAGTCTAACTGAGTGTAATAAGTGTAACTGATGGTAAGTGGCACTAATGTAGGGATGGAGGCTCAGTGGAGGGCGCATGAGGAGTTAACTGCACTCAGAATAGGTAGTCAAGTCTCATCGAAGGTCAATCGGAGTGATAACGACAGTGAGGAGTCAGTCTAGCCTCAAATCAAGGAAAGACAACTAGCTAACTGAAGTGAACTGGACTGGTAGATGAGAAAAGGTTCCATTCTCAAGTGGTGGGTGAGAAGTGGGCACCTCCCTGACTAGGAGGGCTAAAACAGAGTGGAAAGTGGCTCTTGGGTGCTAGCAGACTAGGGACTAGGTGTTGGAGGCATCAAACTGGTGACTGGGAAGCATGCGGATGCATGCAATGCATGCAGGAAAAGTACATACTGAATGATGAGATACCCTAACACCCCCCCTCAAGCTATACTATGAATTAAAAAATAAAATGTAGGGCCCTGGTTACTAAGACCAAAGGTCACCTCAATACAATAATCCAAAAAATGTTGAAAATAAGCTAAGTGAGGAAAGAGGGAAAACCCAGTGGGTAGAAAGCCCTCCCTCAAGCTAAACATAAAAATGGATCTAATCTGTCTCCACCATGATGGAACTCAACCCCAAGAATGAACGGAGGTAATAGAACTTATTCTCAGTGAACCTCTTGGTGAAGATGTCTGCAATTTGCTCATCAGTAGGGCAATATTGCAGAATGATGGTACGAGCATGCACCAACTCTCGGATGTAGTACATATGAATCTCATTGTGCTTGGTCCTCTGCCGCTGAACTGGATCTGTGGAGATCTTAATATCACTTTGATTGTCACAAAATATGACATTCGAAGTAGTTCTACCAAAATCAAACTCGGAAAGAATACCCTGCAACCAAATTGCCTGAATGCAGGCATTGACTGCCCCTCGATACTCTGCCTCTGCTGAAGAAAGTGAAATGGATGCTTGATTTTTTCTTGACCAGCAAATAGGGCCATGACCAATCATGAAAATAAATCTCGAAGTGGACTTCTGATCTATGCTATCACCCACCCAATCTGAATTAGTAAAACCAATGAAATCTAGCTCAGAATCTGCAGCATAATGTATGCCAAAATGTCTCGTACCTTGCACATACTGCAAGATCCACTTGACTTCCCACCACTGAAGCTCATGGGGCTGCTGCATATACCTTGATACAACACTCATGGCATATGAAATATCAGGCCTTGAGTGTGTCAAGTAGAGTAGTGAACCAATCAACTGTCGATACATAGTGAAATCTCCAAGCGGTGTGGAATTTCCTTCCTCAAGACTAATTCCTAAGAGAAATGGAAACGGAGCAGCCTTACATTATGCCATATTAAAATTTAATAGCAGGTCTAAAGCATACTTTTGCTGAGATAATGTTATCCCATCAAAATTTTGAGCTATCTCCAAGCCCAAAAATTGCTTAAGCAAGCCCAAATCGCTCATGTCAAAAGCTAGATTTAAAGCGGTTTTTAGCTTGTTGATTGTAAGGAGAGTGCTACCAGTAATGAGAAGATCGTCAACATAAAGAAAAACAATCAAAAAATTACCTTTAACTTGCTGTAGGTACACATTCGGATCAGGTTTTCATCTTTTGAAATTCTGAGAAAGAAGGAAGGAGTCCATCTTTGCGTACCAAGCTCTTGGGGCCTGTTTCAATCCATACAAAGATTTCTTCAATCTGCAAACTAATGATGGATCTGATATGTATCCTTTTGGATGCTTCATATATACTTCTTCATCAAGCTCTCCATGTAGAAAAGCACTCTTCACATCCATATGGTGCACTTCCCAGTGCTTGGATGTGGAAATAGCCAAAACTAGGCGGATGGAATCCATCTTTGCAATCGGTGCAAAAGTCTCAGTGTAGTCCACTCCTTGGACTTGGGAGAAACCTTTTTCCACTAGCCTAGATTTGTATTTTCTGATAGATCCATCAGTAGAAACTTTCATGCGGTAGACCCACTTACATTGGACCAATTTTCTTCCAGGTGGAAGAGAAACTAGATCCCATGTATTGTTCTTTTGAAGAGAACTGTACTCTTCATCCATGGCGGTTTGCCATCGTGGATCTCGGTGGGCATGATAGTATGATTTGGGATCTGAACCAATCATAAAATAACATTTCTTAGATAATAATGGATTATAAAATTAAATATCCATACTTTCTCTTTGAAAGTCTGCTCTTGTTCTCCTTGGATCAGCAGGATTTTCAATGTTTGGAGCAGCAGATTATAGAGTGTTTTGGGCCCACTTTGGTAACTGAGGAGGATCATTATGGTCATTTTATAAACCTGATATGTCATGGCCATCAAACTCTGATAAAATATCATAAATATCAGATCCAATGCTTTCTTCATATTCTCTTGAATCTTCTTCTTGTGGAGGCTGCGGTTTGGCAGTGTTTTCCTCGACTAGTTTCAGATCTAGCAATGGTTCTTCAAACTTCACACTTCGCTCTATGAATATATTTTTGGACCTGATATTCATGAGTTTATATGCTTTTGATTCTTCTCCATATCCTATTAGGATGCATTCAATACTTTGTGGATCCAAATCTTTTCTCTTATCAGAAAGAATTCTAGCCCATGCAGTGGAGCCAAAAACCCTCAAATTGGACACATCCGGTTTGTGACCAGTGAATGCTTCAAAAGGAGTTTTACCTTTCATGGATGAATGTGGAACTCAGTTCTGAATGTATGCAGCAACATTCATGGCTTCAGCCCAAATATTTGCATCCAAACCTTTTGACTCAAGCATATAGGTGGCCATCTCTTTCAGTGACTGATTCTTCCTTTCTGCTACACTGTTCTGCTGGGGTGTGTAGGGAACTGTATGTTGGATCTGAATTCCACTTTCGGCACAAAGTTGCAGCAAATCAGTATTGATATATTCTCCACCATTATTAGATCTAATAGATTGTATCTTGCTCTCAGTGGCGGGTCTCAACAGAAGCCTTAAAATCCTTGAATTTTCCAAGCACTTCTGACTTGTTTTTGAGAAAAAATACCCAAGTAAAGCGGGAGAAGTCATCGATGAATGTCAAAACATACCTTGAATCATTCATGGACATATTTGGTAGCGGACCACTGATATCAGAATGTATGAGACCCAAAATAGTAGAAGCTCTGCTAGTTTTGTCGCGATCGAACTTATGCTCAGGGTGCTTCCCAACAATGCAACCGGGGCAAATTCCCTTCGAGGAATGGAGTTGCGGAAGATCATCAAACATGGATTTGTTTTGTAATAGCAGCAAATAATTGTAATTAAGGTGTCCAAACCTTTCATGCCAAATCCTACTAACCTCATTTCCATGTGTGAGAAGAGAAGTGGGCTTTTCAAGTGGCACAAAGTGTGAAAACTCATAGTATTTTGCAGTGTGGTTTGCCTTTCCGACTGCAATAAGTCTTCCACTTTCAATATCATAAATTTCAACTTTGTTAGGGCTGAATGTAACTTGCTTCGGTTCACCAGTGTGTGTCATTTGATACACATAAAGTAGATTTGAAGCCAAGGAAGGCACATAGAGAACATTCTGAAAACTTCCATGCTCTAAATGGATGGTACCTTTACCCTTTGATGAAATTTTTGAGTCTTTTCCCAAATGGATGGGGATGGAGATTTTTGGATCGAATGAAGAAAAGGAGTCAATATTTACATCCATATGATTCGAGGCATCGGAATCCATCAGTAGAGTGGTGGGTTTCGAAACAGTTGCCATGAGTGCTTGACCTCTTTCATGATCATCATTTCTATCCTTCTTCCGTGCACCATCGGGAAGACATATTTTATTCTTTTCCAAAATGAGAGCCATTTGATCTATTGTTTTCTTCATGCATGAACTTTTCAGGATGAAATCCATGGTTGCAATATGAACACTTAGATTTTTCTTTACCCTCTTTACCCTTTTGCTTGTTCCTTGAACCGGATGGTGCATCCGATGCTTTACTTTTCTCTCTTTGCTTGTTAGGTTCGAATTTGGGCTTCTCTTTATTTTGCTTTCCTTTTCCATTCAAATTCTTGGATCCTTGAACAAAGAGGGCTGAATCTTTGGATCTTATGGACCCCATTTGAACTAGCTTATCATGCTCTTTGGTAACGGACTCAATGAAGGCATTCAAGGTAGGCATCTTCCAATTCGGGGTAGTTAGCCGACCGGAATTGAAAGTAGAGACAAATACCGAGAAATATTTACCAAGATTTGAAAGAATGGAGAGGATCAATTGCTTATCCTCTTTAACAACTCCACTGTTCTTCAATTGTAAAGACAAATGCTTGAATCTTGTGAAAAAGTCATTGATGGTCTCAAAATTCTCAGGATTCAAGGCAATCAATTGATTTTCCAATTGAAAAGACCGCATGTCATCTTGATTCCCAAAAAGCTTCTCGAGTTGCTCCCATACTACCTTTGGAGTAGTCAATCCACTGAGGTGAAAGTGAAGATCCTTGGAAATATTGAGGCAAAGAAGACCATATGCTCCATCCAACTTGTTGAAGTGCTTTGATTTTCAATGAGTGTATTGGGCTCAACTTCGATGCCCATGGTGACTCTGTAGTACCCTCTTGAGCGCAACATAATATCCATGTCATTCTTCCATTCAAAATAATTGAAAGGAGTGAGTAGCTTAGAAGAAGAAGAATCCATATCAATGATAGCGAATGCACTTGATGGAGATGATAAACCTGCAAATCACAATCAAAACAAGAAGAGTAAGGTCGAACAATCCACCCTTTTAGAGTTGCATCAAACCCGGGATTGGAGATCAAGCAAGCTTGAATGATCCAATGTATCAAATCCAGGAATTTTGTGGAAAACTCGTGCTTCTAGAGTGGATTGGAGAGTATTTTTCATCCTTGCATGCACATGAGCGAATGCACATGAGATTTTGCATGCCAAAACTTCAGTAATTTTGAGCAAATTCACTCAGTTCTTCATGTAGAACACCTGTAGGAGAGACATCTTGTCCCTGAAATGGCTCTGATACCATGTAAAATTAGTCATAGCAGATCTATTGAACAAGAATATCAATCACAAAGATGTAAAACAATTTGGAGTAAAAACTGTGCAAGAGAGATGCATCAGTGCTCTAAAATCCATAATGGTAGAATTACAATACAATACTGTCACAATGAGTGAGAAATTCGAATTAGCCAAGGAGGTCATTCGAATATACGGCATGGTGTAGCTTGGCTCCAACTAGGAGTCCTCATCATCAATCAGTGTTGGTCATCAATGCACAAGTCACTGTCATACAAGTGTCAAACTGAGTCTAACTGAGTCTAACTAAGTGTAATAAGTGTAACTGATGGTAAGTGGCACTAATGTAGGGATGGAGGCTCAGTGGAGGGCACATGAGGAGTTAACTGCACTCAGAATAGGTAGTCAAGTCTCATCGGAGGTCAATTGGAGTGATAACAACAGTGAGGAGTCAGTCTAGCCTCAAATCAAGGAAAGACAACTAGCTAACTAAAGTGAACTGGACTGGTAGGTGAGAAAAGGTGTCATTCTCAAGTGGTGGGTGAGAAGTGGCCGCCTCCCTGACTAGGAGGGCTAAAACAGAGTGGAAAGTGGCTCCCGGGTGCTGGCAGACTAGGGACTAGGTGTTGGAGGCATCAAACTGGTGACTGGGCAACATGCGGATGCATGCAAAGTACATACTGAATGATGAGATATCCTAACACGTCAGCAGAGCTATGCATTAATTCAATGCACAATTTTCATTTCGTTATGGAATAGATGTATTGCAACTAATGATGTGTCCTTTCAATGCACAATTTTCATTTCGTGCCTCCAATTTCATTTAGGTCAAGTGTCAAAGGGAGAGATGGAAAATTCATCCTTTGGCATAATAACCAAACCAAGCAACAAAATTCTATGTTGTAATTTTTGGAAAGTGTGTTTGGGATAGACCAACATGAGCGCATTATCCATAAACTCTCATGCAAACTTTTTATGAATTTGAACTTTTAGTTTTTGTGCATTATAAATAAGTGTTGAGGAATAAACATGGTTGGGGAGACAATGGATTGAATTCCAAACTTAACATTCTTGAGCTCAAGTCTTGGGAATCTAGGTTTCTAGGTTTCTGGGTGATGAAATTAGGTATCTAACAGTTATATTTGTGTGGATGATGGATGAGAATGTTATGGTGAAAAATGGGATGGTGATGGTGACAACATGGGTAGGAAGAGCATGGTGGTGATTTTCATGGTGGCATGGTGGTCACGACAATGACCACGGGGATAGTGATAATGAGCATGAAGATGGTGATGGTGCTAGTGAGCATGAAAATGGGCATGAGGATGTAGATATTATGGTTTACTTAGATGGGAGAAAAAAACAAAGAAAACAAATCATGATGAGGAGGATGAGGATGAGGGTGAGGATGATGAGGAAGATGATAATGATGATCATGATGATGATGATGATGATGATGATGATGATGAAGATGATGATGGTGGTGGTGGTGGTGGTGAAGATAATGATTATGATGAAGGTGATGATGATGGTGATGATGAAGATGATGATGAGGGTGAGGATGATGAGGATGAGGATGAGGATGATGAGGATGATGATCATGATGATGATGAAGATGTTGACGAGGAGGAGGAGGAGGAGGAGGAGGAGGAGGAGGATGAGGCTAGGGATGAGGATGAGGGTGAGGATGATGATTATGATTATCATGATGAAGATGTTGATGATGTTGATGATGATGATGATGATCATGATCATGAAGATGAAGATGATGATGGTCGTGGTGGTGGTGATGAAGATGATGATGATGGTGATGATGAATATGATGATGATTACGATGATGAAGATGTTGATTACGAAGAGGGATATGACGATGATGATGATGATGATTATTATTATGAAACTTGTGCAATTTATCAAGTTGTACCAAGTCTATGCAATTTATGAATCTATCAAGCTATCCATGTATGCTTGCAATATTCAAAATATTAATGTCAATACTTAATGAGACCACGAAAAAAAATCATAGCATACATGTACACCACATACCTATAACATAGTACACAATAAAACATGCAATCCACATACCAGATTACCTACCTATGGTCAGTCGACTAGACCATCAGGATCACCTCGAATACCAATGGTTTACTTTAACCTCTTGTGCTCAGAATAAAGCAATAAGTATCGTGCCTTTGATGAGTTATTCCTTGGCATTGTTTGCAGTTGGAGGTTTGTGCCAATAACTAAGTTTGTATAATGGTATACAATCTCACTTGATCTATAATATTCATATGTATACCATTTTCTATTTGTTGAGTGGGAAACCTGGTTCAAATATTCTCCCTTTATAACCATCGAACCAATCAGAAAATCATTGGCCTCAGAGTCTCGTAATGGGACATTTAGGGTTTGCTTCTCCTCTAAGCAACGTGCCATCCAATAGTCAGTGCGCCATGCATTGCGTCTTGGGGAAACCACTACGTATATGTGCCCTGGAGAAAATATAGTTCCAACGTTTCAGTCAACTAATTAGACACAACTAGTTGTCAAAAATATCAAAAATATACACATCTAATTAGACACAACTAGTTGTCAAAAATATAAAAATATTAATCGAACCTGTTTGTACGAGATCTGATATGTGGTCATAGTATGGTGAAATATTTGATTGGTCCTCCTCCAACTGGGATAATTCTGTAGCTATCCATCGACCAATGGAGAGTGATACACGATCCCAGCAATCAACCCAATCCATGGATTCACATTCGTCCCATTCACCACTACTACATGGAGAACAAAAACATGACAGTTTCCTTGTCCACATTTCAAGTATAGCATTGTCTGACATTCTAACTGAATGAAATGCACGAGTTCCTTGGATGGTATTGCACTCATATAAATGTGATCGATCTACATCCACCACCTCCCAAAAATATCTATGTACATGTGCTTTCCTGGTTGAGTGATCTTCCTGCCTTCTTGCTCCTTCCCCCATGACTGAAGCACACCATTCAATGATGATTTTTGCATCTTGGATGATAGGTTCATTTGTGAACTTCATTTCTTGCTTGCATAATGCAGTCTTTATGCACACACCTGCTCCATCATGTTGACCTTTTCCATGCCCGATCTCAAAATAGTTCCAAATATGTGGCACCTTGTGCCTTTTGTGGAGCATACACAACCATTGGAAGACACAGGCATTTTTGAATTGCCCTGCACAACCGTCAGACGAAATCCAATGTTGTTCCATTTGTATACTGTTATCCTTCAAGTGATTGTAGAACATTTGAAAGTTGTGTTCTACAAAATCCAAGTCGTGACACCTGTCATCACTTATGTAGAAGTGATACTCCTTCAATATAACCTTGGTGTCTTCAGTACTATCTGCCCCATGTCTATAGGTGATATGGACCATTAGGATGAACTAGTCGGAGTGATAGTATTGACTTTGAATCTCATTTTGCGGTTGAAGAGTTTAGTTTTCCGCAAAATCGACCACTGACAGGATAGTCCCAATAGGAAATATATCCTTGCACATTCTAAACTGCTCATCTTGCCAACGAGCCACATGCACATGCTTTACATACTGTTGTGTATTTTCAAAGAATTCCTCCACGAAGTCACAAACCCGTACCTGGTAGATCAACAATAAAGACATATATCAATAGATTGTTACATATGAAATTGCAATCTAAAGAAAAAATAGTATCCAGTAGCTCATTACCAACCTGAGAAGTGACTAATTGTATTTTTTTTTCTTTCATTCCCTCCATCAATATCATACATGACATATTTGAATGACTGCAAGTTCATTTCCTGCCTCCCAATTTCATGCTCATCGGTCACATGTATGCATTTTTCGAATAATGTGAATCCACGACACCTTGGGCATGTCCCATCTATGCAAGTTTTTTGATAAAATATGCAATTGTTTGGCCTACTACACAAAATGCTATGAATAAAGTCTCTAGATGGCATCGGCGGTAATGTAGCTAGGCATTCATGCACAAGAGTGTTATGCAATACACGAAAAATATATGTATATGTGTCATAATAGTAACCATACTCAATGTGGTATCGACAACAACATGTGTTACGAATTGTGTTTATTTTAACATACCATAGTTTACATTTTTCAAAGGATCTTTGGCCCAAGTCAAGTTCGTTATGTTCATTCCTAAATATCTCATATAATTATGTTTGTGTCATATCAAGAAAATGTTTAATGTGTGGTTCACGATCCTTTGAACCCCTTCTCAATTTTAATACATCTTGTTGGTTGGAAGAAGGTCTAGTGTTGTCAGGCCAAAAAGCTTGCACTAATCCCTTTACTGCATCAATGAGCTTTATATCAGAGCGTGGCAACCTGCCAATGAAGGCCCAAACATCGGTTTGACCAGTTTCAAGTTGTTCTCTTCTAACACAATGTTGAGATATTGTAACTTCAAAGAATATTATATTTGTACTTTATTATTCTGGAGATGTTTCATTCCTCCGTGAAGAACTTATTGTATATCCGGAGATGTTTATTCCTCCGTCGGAATGTGGTAACTCGGGTTATTAGACTTCCCTAGTGGGGGTCGGCCCTGTATGTGTCATGTGGGTCAAAGGGTTATTAGAAAACCCTAGAGGGGTCGGCCCAGTCATTTGTAGTGGGGGTATTTAACCCATTGGTTAAATACGAGCCTACGTGAACTTGTGTAAAAGATATGTCAGAGTAGTGTATAAATAGAGGAGGTGTGTTCCTCATTTGACACACACACTCACTTGAGAGAGAGGCGCACTTGTGGAGGAGAGGTCTGCTATGGTGGAGGAGGAGATCATGTCTTTGGTTTGCATCTTTGTATATTGCTGGTCATCTATATTGAGGAAGCTTTACTGGGTTTTCTACCCCATGAGGGTT
Organism: Larix kaempferi; assembly: GCA_027924585.1. Lineage (NCBI taxonomy): Eukaryota > Viridiplantae > Streptophyta > Pinopsida > Pinales > Pinaceae > Larix > Larix kaempferi. Next base: position 12,082,039 of record BSBM01000386.1, read on the forward strand.
TCCCAGGATAAATTTGTGTCTCTTGTGTTTATGCTATGCTTGTTGTTTCTTTAGTGATCCTGTATATGTTATTATTGTGAAATGGAATGTAATGCTGCTATTTTCTATCTTAGCATTTTAAATCTTAACATGGTATCAGAGCTAACCTGAAGGAAGGCAAGGTATGGCACTTACGACACTTGCTTTACTTACGACAATTTGAAGGTTAGGGTTTTACATAGCAAAAACCATTCATTGAGGAACTTTCACTATAAATCCATTTCTAAGAAGTTTCAGGGTCTGAAAAGTTTACAGGGAAAATATAACATCCCCAGGTACCTTGTGTCCAAAGGGCACCCTCAGATTGGTTGTACTTTATGAGTTATGATCAGTACAAGTTAGGGTTTCTGCCTCTTCCAGATCTCAGTCAAAATCAGGTAACCTTGGAAAAAAGGTCATAACTTGGGCTAGGAAGCTCCAAATGAAATTTAGTAAAAAGTGAAAGGTAGTAAACAGACTGTACTATCTCAGGAAACTTTTTCAGAGGCCGAAGGTGAACCAGTGACACGTGGAACGCCGTACAAGTTTGCTCTCCTGTTTTATCCCATAAACAGGTCATGTTGCGACACTTGGCATAACTCTCTCTCAGAGAGTCCAATTGAGGTCAGACCTGTCAGGATAGAAATATAACAGGGAAATCTATCTCAGGAAAAGTTTTCAGAGGCCGAAGTTCAAACAGTGATACGTGGCATGCCGTACAAGTTCGCTCTCCTGTTTTATCCCATAAACAGGTCATGTTGCGACACTTGGCATAACTCTCTCTTAGAAAATCCAATTGAGGTCAGACCTGTCAGGATGGAAAGATGACAGGTCAGGATACTGCAAAAAACGTTTTTAGACCCTGTAGAGCAAAAATTTCAGAGTTATAGTAGAAACAATCAGGTGCATATTTCTGTCAAAACAGAATTATTTTTGGAGCACCTTTATTCATGGCTTCCGAAATTTAGGGTTTCGGAGAAAGTTAGAATTTTTGGAATCGGAGTCCATGGCTGAATGATACTCAGGAAAATATAAATTTAGAGACCAAGATCAAATTTTTTGGTTGGGTAGAAGACCGGGCTTGATCAAACCCTAGTTCGGGATTTTGATCAGAAAGATGGAAAATTAGGGCTTCAGCAAAAGTTGAAATTTTTGAAGTCTGTAACCACGGCTGGAAGCTCCTCAGAAAAATAAGAGTTTAGAGCCTTGGATTGAACCTTTTGATTGGACAGAAGGGTTGGATTCATCAAACCCTAGTTCGGGTTCCTGTCCAGAAGATCCAGAAGTTTCGAAGGCAATTTTGAGGGGTCAAAATTTGGAGATTTCAAAAGTGAAGTATGCTAGTTTGATCAGCTCAGCAAGACACATCCTTCCATCCATTCTGAAGCATGAAAGTCAAAGATTGAATTTTTAGGGTTTCTCTAGCAAGCCCTAATCAATCTCCAAATCAAGTTTCAGGGGGAGTTGAGGCTAACGCCTTACATAAGAAGACTACAAGAAGTCTCGACAGGTATGACTTAAGGAGGTTCAGGTATGTCTTGAAATATGATTCTTGATTAAGTTCATAATGTGTTTGTCTTCATATTATTTATTAGTACAATCTTGATTATTGTTAGAATTGTCTTATCACCCTAGTAACAGCATGAATGCATGTGAATGATCGAAGACATTCATTGATTAGGGCTATATGATTGTACTAATGCATTATGGTGTTGTGTGAGGTTGATGTTGTCTGCTAACAAGATACAGGTACATCACAAAAGACAAATCAAGTTCCATGACCATGACAACATGAAGACAAAGACTCATCCATAATATTTGTTCTACTTACGAGGTATGTATGACTTTGTTATATTATACTTAACCTATGAGACATGCAGGTTCTAGCTCAGGATCTCTAAATCATTGAAGAGATTGTTTAGGTATGTCGTACATAACTAATCCATATATGTTTTCTTATGTCAAGTTAGAATCTTACCTTGTGTTAGGATCCCTTATATAAGTATACTTGGTATGATTGGTTATGCTTATTCATAAAGTTAGTAATCAAGGGTTTATGCATATTATGTCTCTTGTCTTGATGATTTAATTAACCAGAAGAGTACTATGATCAAACAAGAATATGCATGAGTAAAAGAAGACTTCCTTGAAACCCTGAATACTAATGATCATGACTATACATATTCAAGATTATTTAGAATTAGAATGTTTGGAGAATATACTAATGAACGTATGTTTGTGTATGAGATCATGAGGATGACACTAGTGCACACTTGAGCATGCACAGTGGTACAGAATGAATACAAGTTCAAAAGACATATAGAAGATCAAGCGGGAGGCAACCACACAAACATAAAAGATAAGTATTTGAGTTGTTATTTGAAATAGTAAATGATATTGCTTGTATGCATATTTGTATTCCTAGAATATATCATGTTGAGTGTAAACATTCATAGAGCATTGAACAGTATACTACTAATATGCATATGATTGGTAAGTTGGACAAACATTCCGTTGTTGCTTGTCTAGAATGAAACCTCTTTGCTGACATGCTGAGAGCTGTGCACACTCTCGATAGTATGTTCTGGTAGAGATGGAAGGCATCTAGATAGCCACTGTATGCATACAGGATATGGGAAAGTGTTGTGCCAAAGTATTGGTCAAAATAGTTGCATAACTATGTAAATGATATCTGTATGCATAATAGGTTATCATGTCAATATGATTTGATGATTATGAAGTATTACTAATCATGTACTTAATTTTGATTTGTAGGAGAGATCATGATGAATGATGAATACTAAACAAGCGATGGATGTTAAAAAAAAAAAAAGATTTTCAAATCAAACACACTATAGAAGGCTTGTGGCTAGAAGATTCTCTTAGAAAGAAGAAGAGAATCATGATGAGATGTTTGCTCCAAGTGGCTAGATAAGACCATTCTCTTAATGGTGTAATTAAAGAAGAAGTGTGAATCAGGTTCTGTATCGGTTCCCAGGATCGATAGTAATTGATGAGAATACATGTGAGGATTGCATCATCCTTGAACACAAGTTCTAAAGTGAGCCGTAGACAAGTGTCTCCGAGAAAAAAGAGGGATTGTATCATCCTTGAACACTTGTTCTAAAGAGAGCCGTAGATGTATGTCTTCGAAAATGAAGTCCTTGGTGGACATGAGAGGATTGGATCATCCCTGGACTTCAGTCCGAAAGAAGAGCCGTAGACGTATGTCTTAGAGAATGAAGTTCTTGGTGAACATGTGAGGGGATTGGATCATCCCTGGACTTCAATCCGAAAGAAAAGCCGTAGACGTATGTCTTCGTGAATGAAGTTCTTGGTGAACATGTGAGGGGATTGGATCATCCCTGGACTTCAGTCCAAAAGAAGAGCCGTAGACGTATGTCTTCATGAATGAAGTTCTTGGTGAACATGTGAGGGGATTGGATCATCCCTGGACTTCAGTCCGAAAGAAGAGCCGTAGACGTATGTCTTCGAGAATGAAGTCCTTGGTGGACGGTTGAGGATTAATTCATCCTTGGACGTAGTCCTAAATGTACGGTGGAGGATTAAGTCATCCTTGGACGTAGTCCTAAATGTACGGTGGAGGATTAAGTCATCCTTGGACGTGGTCCTAAATGTACGGTTGAGGATTAAGTCATCCTTGGACGTGGTCCTAAATGTACGGTTGAGGATTAATTCATCCTTGGACATGGTCCTAAATGTACGGTGGAGGATTAAGTCATACTTGGACATGGTCCTAAATGTACGGTTGAGGATTGAGTCATCCTTGGACGTGGTCCTAAATGTACGGTTGGGGATTGAGTCATCCTTGGACGTGGTCCTAAATGTACGGTTGAGGATTGAGTCATCCTTGGACGTGGTCCTAAATGTATGGTTGTGGATTAAATCATCCTTGGACAGTAAATCCAGTAAGTCCGAAAGGAAGGATAGTCCTAAATGAATTAAGTGGATTAAATCATCCTTGGACAGTAAATCCAGTAATTCCGAAAGGAAGGATAGTCCTAAATGAATTGAGTGGATTAAATCATCCTTGGACAGTAAATCCAGTAATTCCGAAAGGAAGGATAGTCCTAAATGAATTGAGTGGATTAAATCATCCTTGGACATTAAATCCAGTAATTCCGAAAGGAAGGATAGTCCTAAATTAATTGAGTGGATTAAATCATCCTTGGACAGTAAATCCTGTAATTCCGAAAGGAAGGATAGTCCTAAATGAATTGAGTGGATTAAATCATCCTTGGACAGTAAATCCAGTAATTCCGAAAGGAAGGATAGTCCTAAATGAATTGAGTGGATTAAATCATCCTTGGACAGTAAATCCAGTAATTCCGAAAGGAAGGATAGTCCTAAATGAATTGAGTGGATTAAATCATCCTTGGACAGTAAATCCAGTAATTCCGAAAGGAAGGATAGTCCTAAATGAATTGAGTGGATTAAATCATCCTTGGACAGTAAATCCAGTAATTTCGAAAGGAAGGATAGTCCTAAATGAATTGAGTGGATTAAATCATCCTTGGACAGTAAATCCAGTAATTCCGAAAGGAAGGATAGTCCTAAATGAATTGAGTGGATTAAATCATCCTTGGACAGTAAATCCAGTAATTCCGAAAGGAAGGATAGTCCTAAATGAATTGAATGGATTAAATCATCCTTGGACAGTAAATCCAGTGATTCGAAAGGAAGGATAGTCCTAAATGAGATTGAGTGGACTAATCATCCTGTAAATAGATTGGGATTCCCTCGTCCCTAGACATGGTAAGATGTCTTAAAGTGATAAGGACTAATCATCCTGTAAATAGATTGGGATTGCCTCGTCCCTAGACATGGTGAGATGTCTTAAAGTGATAAGGACTAATCATCCTGTAAATAGATTGGGATTGCCTCGTCCCTAGACACGGTGAGATGTCTTAAAGTGATAAGGACTAATCATCCTGTAAATAGATTGGGATTGCCTCGTCCCTAGACACGGTGAGATGTCTTAAAGTGATAAGGACTAATCATGCTGTAAATAGATTGGGATTGCCTCGTCCCTAGACATGGTGAGATGTCTTAAAGTGATAAGGACTAATCATCTTGTAAATAGATTGGGATTGCCTCGTCCCTAGACATGGTGAGGTGTCTTAAAGTGATAAGGGTTGATCATCCTGTAAGTTGATCTGGATTGCATCATCCATAGACATGAGAGTTGTCTTAAACCGAGAGGGACTGATCATCCCGTAAGCGGATCAGGATTGTATCATCCTTGGACCTATGTCCTAAAGTGAGAGGGATTGATCATCCTGTAATTGGATCTTGTGTGTTGCAGGGTATGCTGCTATTGTGTATACTTGTATTGATGAGGATACTTGTATTGATGATATGTATACTTGTATTGATGAGGATACTTGTATTGATGATGTGTATACTTGTATTGATGAGGATACTTGTATTGATGATGTGTATACTTGTATTGATGAGGATACTTGTATTGATGATTTGTATACTTGTATTAATGAGGATACTTGTATTAATGATATTTATACTTGTATTGATGATGTTGTTGATCGTGATGATCTAGATGACGATGTTGTTGATCGTGATGATCTAGATGATGATGCTGTTGATCGTGATGATCTAGATGACGATGCTGCTGATCGTGATGATCTAGATGACGATGCTGCTGATCGTGATGATCTACATGACAATGCTACTGATCGTGTGATGACGATGCTGATGATCATGTGATGATGATGATGCTGATCGTGTGATGACGATGCTGATGATCGTGTGATGACGATGCTGATGATCATGTGATGACGATGCTGATGATCGTGTGATGACGATGTTGATGATCGCGTGATGATGATGCTGATGATCGTGATGCTGATGACGATGTTGATGATCGTGTGATGACGATGCTGATGATCGTGAAATGATGATGTTGATGATTGTGAGGATCCAGATGTTGATGTTGCTGTAGTTGTTCGAGTGCTGCAGAAGATAAAGACTCAGTACTGAAGATGTTGATGTTCCAGTATTGAAGATGTTCCAGTAACTGCTTGAGTTACTGATGATGTTGAGAAAGCTTCCAATGATTTATAGATGTATCATGTATGATGTTGATGACTCCTTGCTCGTGCAAATGCTGTTATAATATCCTTCTCGTTAAGGGGGAGTGTTGAGATATTGTAACTTCAAAGAATATTATATTTGTACTTTATTATTCCGGAGATGTTTCATTCCTCCGTGAAGATCTTATTGTATATCCGGAGATGTTTATTCCTCCATCGGAATGTGGTAACTCGGGTTATTAGACTTCCCTAGTGGGGGTCGGCCCTGTATGTGTCATGTGGGTCAAAGGGTTATTAGACAACCCTAGAGGGGTCGGCCCAGTCAGTTGTAGTGGGGTATTTAACCCATTGGTTAAATACAAGCCTACGTGTACTTGTGTAAAAGATATGTCAGAGTAGTGTATAAATAGACGAGGTGTGTTCCTCATTTGACACACACACTCACTTGAGAGAGAGGCGCACTTGTGGAGGAGAGGTCTGCTATGGTGGAGGAGGAGATCATGTCTTTGGTTTGCATCTTTGTATATTGCTAGCCATCTATATTGAGGAAGCTTTACTGGGTTTTCTACCCCATGAGGGTTTCCCAGGATAAATTTGTGTCTCTTGTGTTTATGCTATGCTTGTTGTTTCTTCAGTGATCCTGTATATGTTATTATTGTGAAATGGAATGTAATGCTGCTATTTTCTGTCTTAGCATTTTAAATCTTAACACACAATACCTACGAAGTGTCTTCACATTCAAATTAAAAATTTTGGATGTAGGTTTAAGAAAAAGAAATGCGCTAGTGTTTTTGTTCACGATTGATTGAGACAACACACGACAAGCCGCATTGCGATCCTTTGAGAGAGATTTCTTTCCAATTGTACTAAATGCATCTACTAAACTTTTAACAATATGAGAACTTGGTTCTAACTTTTTGGTCATCTTTATCTTTAACGTTCTTCTAACAACAACCATAGACCTAGATTTTAACAATAATAAAAATAATTTGCACTTGTCCCCATCACATTTAGAATCAAAAAATTTATCAAGTATTTGTCGAGTTTGATAAGCAATAGCACATTTAGACAATATACCTTCAAGTGAACTAATGATAGTTTCATCAACCTGTATACGTTTCAGAGCTCTTCGGCGTATAGTTGCTAATGGAGATAAGGGTGTTGGAATTGGAGCATGTACAACATCACCAAGACGCTCCAACATTTCAATAGGAGCCTCTTGTCTTTCATTCTCTTGGACTGTCTCCATAAAAATTGCTTCTTCCGTTGTAAATCCTCCACCCAATGCCTCTCTAACTTCGTTGCTTGTATAACCACTAACCAACAAGTCATTCACTACCATATTTTGAGGTTGACTTGATGTGGGAATTGAAATGTTGGGTGCTTGTTCATCAAATGTTGTTGAAATTGAGGGCCCCTCTAGTGAATTTATTCGTTTTTCTTGAGGTGGATGGGTAGGAACAACTGTGGCATCATCTAGGTTGGAATTGGATGAGTTTCCATGGAATGCCTTCAACTCCACATGTCCAATATGTTATTTTCTCTAACTTATTCCATGGTTTGTTGAGGCTTATCTTTCCTTGCCGATTTCCTTTTTTGATTGTGTGAATTCCCCATGACCACAATGAGCAATACTAAGAAAATAGATTCTAGAGGTGTGCTCAACTATTCAAATATCCAAATTCTTTCTCCATTGTGAATATATAGGTTCTTAAAGCTACCTCATTTATCAATATAAATACTTCCTCAATTGTGAATATAGATTCATCAATCTTGCTCAAATGTGAAAGTAAAGTTTCTACCTCACTTGTGAATATAGAAAATTCTTCATTTGTGAATATAGATTCTTCAAGCTTGCTCAATAGTGAATGTA
>BSBM01000386.1:12695000-12852369 GCA_027924585.1 Larix kaempferi
TTCTCCAGTCTACCAGGTGTAGAGGCCCTTGCGTGAAATTGCATGAAACATGAACAAGGAGCACTCCACACCGAGTTGGTAGGAGGATGGCAGATTCCACGTGTGACGTTTGGCTTTGTTTATTTAATAGGAATATCCTTTAGACAATAATTGTTTATGTTGTTATGTTTTTCGTTACTTAAAATATTGTGAAAGACATTTATTTGGTTAGTGAGGTAACTTCATTATCATCACTCATGAAGATTTGACCATATTCTATTAGTTGAATACCAATTGGATAGATGTTGTTTAAATTGGGGCATGAATATCAAATTAATTTTATTAATATGATATCAGTTACTTAAAACAATGTGGAAGTTAATTATTAGATTATAAATTTAATTTTGTTTATTATCTCTTTAGTCAATATAAATGGGTACGAGAATATGGTACATAAATGGAATTATAGAATAAATGTATGGCATGTTGGTTATGGATATACGAACTAAATTTCCTAAATCGTAAATGTTCATTAAATCGTAAATGTTCATTCGGTTTAAATTATACTTAATGATGTTGTTTATATTATACAAGTAGAAAATAAAAATGTTTTGAAGTAAAAATAAATGCAGTTGGAACAGAATCTAAGTAGGGAGCCTTCTTACTTATGTATGGATGAAAATGATAACCTATAAAAGTAGATGTATAAGAATTACATGCTTTTTCTATGTAAATTATTGTCGCGAAAATTCATAAAGCGTTGGTTATAATAATTAGTGACTTCACCTCTGATAGATTATTAAATGACTTAAATAATAAAACTTAAGGAAGTTCAGGAACTTGTAAAAAAAAAAATTACTTGTTTTCTCATAGAAGTAAGGTCTCTACAAGGAAGAAGATTTAGCAGTTAGAGAGCTCCTTGACAGGTTTTGTAATGCAACCGGTATGGTTATAAATTATGGTAAATCTTCATGCTTCTACAATAATGTTGACGATTTAGAGTTATAGACCTTTCAAGTGACTTTACCTATGGAGCAATATGAATTGCAAACTGGTTTTAAGTACCCAGGGTTCCATTTAAAACCTAACAAATATTGTAAAAATGATTGGAAGTGGCTGATTACAAAGGTATAGATCCGTATCAATGGATAGTGTAATATTTTTTTATCCATGGGTGGCAAACATTCTCATACTTTTAGTGTTGAATATTATTCTAGTGTATTGGATGTTAATAACACAGATTCCAAAAGGAGTCTTGAACAAGCTTTAGAAAATAGTTTTCAAATTCATATGGCAGGGGGATTCAAATTTAGGGATACATTGGACAACATGGAGTTCTATTGCAAAACCCAAATAAGCAGGTGGATTGGATTTAAAGGAGTTAGTAAGTTCTGGAAGAGCTTTCGAAGCAAATCAACTTGGAATTTTATAACCAAGAAAGGGAAATGGCAGGTTGTTTTAATATGTAAATATCTAAAGGGTGAATCTCCATTGGTTTGGATCAGAAATCAATCTAAATTATTAAAGGTGGATCAATGTTATGGTAACAAAGTGGGAGGAAGGTATGTAGTAAATTTGGAATATAAACTATTCTAGTCTAATTTGGACATCCAAAGGAAGTGGCGGTGGACATATATTTGGAAAGCTAAAGCACCTTACAAATGCAAAATTTTCATGCGGCTGATTTTGAGGGAAAATGTATTGACTTGGGATAATCTTTGGAAAAGGAATTTTGATGGTCTAGAGTTTTGTAGTTTATGCAGAAATGATAAAGAGCCAATTGATCACTTGTTCAAAAAATGTGACTTCTCTAAACAAGCATGGAAAGGTATAAGTCTTAATTTACAAATACATAAAATGTGGACATAGGGAAATGTTGAAGGAGGACGAAAATAGTGGTATGAAAAACAAGAATTAAGAACTAAAATGTATTCCTTTCTTAGTAGTTTGGGGCATATCGAGAGCCAGAAATGAGAGAATTTTTTAGGACAAATTTTATTTGGCTTTCTATGTCACAACACAGGGGATAAATATGTATAAGTTCTTTGATGAGAAGGATCCAAAGGTATCAATATGCATCAAGAAAGATCTAATATTTTATGGAAAATGATGTAGAGTATTTTTTGATGGAGCACATGAAGGAGAAAATAATATATGTGGATTAGGTGGAAAACTTGTTTTTTGATATTCCTATTGTATCGAATTTAAAGCAAACTATGGAGGGGGAACAAACAACATAGCAGAAAGTTTGGCCTTCAAAACCTTGATCAATTTAGCACAAGAAGAGAAAGTGGAGGACTTGTAGGTTTATGGAGACTCGGAACTTTGGGTGGATTTTATGAATAAAAGAAAAAAACTTATGAATATTGATCTTCAAGGAATAGGAGCAAATCTGAAACTCGGGAGCTTTCAATACTTTCACGATATGTCATATCTTTAGAGAACAAAATGAATGTGCAAATGCACTATCAAAAGAGGGTCTTCTACAGGCTTCAGGAATAGTTACATACATAAAGATAAAGATGGGAGACATCACAATAAGAACAACCAGCTTGGATTTCATGTGAAGGTGAACAAAATGTTGTGCTGAATACTTTACTTTTGGAAATTTTGTAAACAATATGTGGCATTTTTTAAACAACGTATTTTTTTAACAGTTTTAAAATTTACTTTTTTTGAATAGCTATCCTAAAGTGGATACATGAAGATAGAAACTAAATAATAACAATAAGAAATACTAAGTGCAATAGTGCTATAGTGCTTAATGTATGTGTTCTAAATTAACTTTATGAGAAATAGAATGCACATTTTTTCCATGGATAAAAAAGCTTATCAATATAATAAAATATTTAGATATTAAGAAATAGTATTAATTCACTTAGCCTCTTGTAAATAATGTTAACTCTAAATTTTTGTTTTTATCCCACATTTGTTCTTTATTTCCATCTTATTTATATATAAATGTCAATTCATTGCATTTCTATTTTTTTTACCTCAAGAGCTTTTGGACTTATAAGCTTAAATTTTAAACTTCTACTTCTCTCACAATTGAATAATACATCCAATTTGTAATTACTAAGAAATGGTAATGACCAACTAATGGTATATAATAGTTTGTTAATTTTCAATTCGTATTATCAGAGTCCATCATCAGTAGAAGACAATTATCCTTAAGCTATGAGGCAACAAAAACCAATAAATATTCAATAAATGACCAATCACATATAAGTCGTTTGATTGATCTATTATGGTTTATTATTGTTTAGGGTATGAATAAGAGGTTTCCAATACTTGCTCAGAACTAACCCATCATCTCTATCAAAATTCCACAAGTATTTCTCTATCTCCACTCCTTCACGTATGCTACTTCTATTGTAATGTCATTGTGACCACCTTGACAATTTCCACACGCACACAATGGTATTTTTTTTAGAATGCTTATCCATCGGCGATTTATTGGCCCAATTATATGTAATGTCCACACAGTGTTCTTTTAGCCTGACCTTTATTGAGTGATTAGTCTTTGAAATGTACACCTCTCCATAAGAACTAGGAGTTGAGTTAATTCTATTCTTCATCATTGAATTAATGGGATCTTTGGTTTTATCACGCATGCTCCTTGAGGAGTTTGGGGGGGAGAAAGCAATTTTTATTTGCTTCTTTCTAAGAACCTTGGCTACCTTATAAGTTTTCCCTTGTATCTAAGGGAGGATCAATTTCCTTTCACTCTCCATTTCCTTATCCAGGTTTCTTATTACCATGTCTTGTGCCTTCCTAAGGGCCTTCTTGATGTTTGTCAGTTTGTAACCATTTCCTTGGAGTACTATTGAAAATTTTTCATCTCTTCATAAAGATGCTCACAATCAACAACTCGAACTACTGTGATGGCAACCTGGTTTTTAATATACCTAGCTTCTAAGAAGGATGATGATGAGAATCAACATGCAAGTATTTATTTGTGTGGGTTTTATTCTTATACACCTAATGTGCAAGATAATTGTTTTCTTTCTTTGTGATAAGAACATATAAGAATAAATGGTAGTTGTTCCATCAAAAGGTGCTTTCTACATCCCAAAGTGAGTGAGATGTGTCACGTCTGTAATGGTGGCATGACACATGTCAGATCTTTAAATTGGTTACATTGTAAATTTGTTAGATATTAGTTTCATAATTTACATATTAAGCAATAATTGGGTAAATTGATTTATGTGTTATAATTTACAACACGTTCCTAAATTAGAATACTTGGTACCTAATGATTATAATGGAAAATATACTCGATTATGTATTGTTAAGTTAATAAGAGTTAGATATTAGTTTTGTAATAATTAGAAATTAATCAATAATTTGGTAAATTGAAACTATTTTACTTCATAATTAATTAATTAATTAATGCAACTTTTGCATATTTATAGGATTCAAATGTTATCATTTACAACACAATTACAAATTAATCTATTTATTCTATGTTTTTGAGGTTCCAGTGGTTTTTGGTAGGAGTAATTTTTTTTGGTAAAATTGGAATTTGGAAGTGTTTAAATGTGTTTTTGAATCCACAAATGGATTCAACAACCTTAAATAACTGAAGTCCAAAAACAAACAAATGGAAAATATACCTTGAAAAAGGTAAAAAACATAAAATATTTTGATGATTATAATAGAAAATATATGTATTATGTATTGTTAAGTTGATAATATAACAATGAGTTAGATATTAATTTTTGGTAAATAACTATTTTACTTCATAATTAGTTAATAATTGCAATTTTTTAGTATTGGTAGAATTTAAGTGCTATCATTCCAAATTGGAATAGTTGGTGCCTTCATGATTATAATGGCAAATATATTGGATTATGCAAGTTAAATTAATAATAAAACAATGAGTTAGTATTTTTGTAATAATTGTAAATTAACCAGCATAAAAGGGATTTGATCCATCTTGAGGCTTGATAGAGTCATAGTGAAGATGTACCTATGCTAGTTCTATTATATATCCATGGTAAACTTATCTTAGTCAATCATAAACAACTTTAAATCTTACTTCAAAACCAACTATTTTTATATAAATGTTATAAAATTAAATAATTTATATACATTTACTTAAAAAAGATTAATTATTAAAATTTATATAAATTCATAAAATTATTTAAACAAATATAAATATATTATAATTTACAATTAAATAATATTTCATCATCATATATATATATGAGTGACATGTTTTTTTTAATATTTTAAATATAAATTATTTTAGCACATATAAATATATTATAATCTACAATTAAATAATATTTTGATTATAATCTACAATTAAATAATATTTTGTTATTGGGCATAGAGGTCCTTTCTACAGCCAAATGTGGATGAGATGTGTCACCTCTGTCACATGTCACTTGTCCGCTCCAAATTTAAAATGGCTAGATTGTAAAATACATTTATATAGATTTACATTGAATTTCAGTTTTAGTTTCCATTCATGCATCCTCACATTTTAATTTTTTTTTCATAAATATTTGTAGGGTTTATGTGTTATTGTTTAGGATCCCAAATTGGAATAGTTGGCAGGTGGATGAATATATTGGAATATATTGGATTATGTATTAAGCTAATAATAAAACAATAAGTAAGATATTAGCTTTGTGATAATTCTAAATTAACCAATAATTGGGTAAATTAAAGCATTTTACTTCACAATTAATTAATTAATGCAACTTTTGTGTATTTGTAGGATTTATATGTTATAATTTACAACATGAAATAGTTTCCACTTGGACGATTAAATTTGGGTAAATAACTATTTTACTTCATAACCAATGAATGAATGCAAATTTTGCCTATTTGTAGGATTGATGTGTTATACTTTAGAACATGTAATAGTTGGCACTCCAACCATTAAATTTGGGTAAATAACTATTTTACTTCATAATTAATTAATTAATGAAATTTTTTCTTATTTGTAGTATTTATGTGTTAGCATTTACAACATGATTCCAAATTGGAATAGTTGGTGGTTAGATATTAGTTTTGGGTGAATATCTATTTTACTAACTTTGGCCTATTTGTAAGATATACAAATTGGAATAGTTGGTACTTGAATGATTATAACCTAAAATATATTAGATTAAATGAATTTTTAAGTTTATAATATAGCAATGAGTTAAATAATAGTTTTGTAATAATTGCATATTAATAAAACAGCATCGATTGAGCGCCTAGAGCACGGATGAAATCCTTTGAGGTGCAAACCCTTTTTTAGAATCCTAAACTTCCTCTAGAGATTTGATCCCTATCGGCCCTTGATAGAGCCTGAGTTAAGATGGATCTATGATGGCATATATATACATATATGAGATGACGTGTTTTTTTATATTTTAAATATATGTTTTGTTATCAACATTTTATTTTGTTGATAATATTTACGAGAAGTTTTGCCCCACTGCTTATCACGTGAAATCAATAATGTTTATTATAATTATTTTATTATGTTGAGAGGTGCTTTCTATAGCCCAAAGTGGACAAGATGTGTCACGTCTTTCACCTTGACGTGGCACATGTCGGCTCCAAAAACTATATATATATATATATATAAATTATAAAACCAAGCACTCATCAACTCAAATTTAAATTGGATAGATTGTAAAATACATTTATAAATATACATCAAATTGTTGAATATCAAGATACATGTTTTTTTTCTTGTGAAAAGTATACATCGAATTTCAATTACAATTTCCATTCACACATCCTCAAATTTTAAATAAATATTTCTATAAATAGTTACAAGACAACTATATCTTTGTGTATTAGTTAGTCTTTCCTTGATTTGATCTATAAAAGTGAGATAGATTCACAATAGAATCAATGCATATGCATTAAAAATAATTATTTCTATTCATAATTGATTAATTAATGTAAATTTTGCATATTTGTAGGATTTATGTGTTAGCATTTACAACATGATTCCAAATTGGAATAGTTGGTGCATGGACAATTATAATGGAGGTAAACCTTTCACCAAATTTAGGATCCTAAAATAAGTTTTCACTTGAAAGAATTTGATCCCTCTCGATGCTTGATAGAGCTAGAGTTAAGATGGACCTATGCTGGTATATTTTTAAATTATTTTTAATAAATTTTATTTTAATAAAAATTTATGTAAGTTTCAAGTTAATATATCTTTAAAAATGTTGGTTTATAGATTTTGTTGTTATTTGAATTTCTTTTAAAGAATATTTGAAATTTTAGTCTTTTTGCATCTAAAATTTAAGTATATAGCATTTTGGTATGTCGTTTCTATGATTCCATAGGTTTCATCAAATTTTTATGTTTCAAGGAAAAGTCATGGTGACTTTCCCAAAAATTTGTTGTTTTGCTCAATTTAGGAGAGTGCACTTGTATTACTTGCCAAATGTTCAATTTTTCTTATATTCTTCTATTAGTTTTTATGAAAACTAGTATGGCCTATATTTTTTATGATCTAGCTTGTGGCATGCACTTTTAAAATTTCAAGCTTTAGATGTACAATAGTTTTATCCAGAACACCTATTTGAGAATAAGTTTTGGACTAGTAAGAAAACCTAACTTCCACAAACTATTACTTACAACTTATAGTGAATTGGGACATGGATTTTTTAATTCAAGTACTTCATTATTCCCACATGGTCTTCACTCAATGAAACCATTCCGTATCACCTTCATTCACCAGATATTAAATAATTCCCCTAATTTTACTAGATATTAATAAATACCTACCAAAATAATTTTGTTGAGCCCCCCTTCCCAATACATATTTCCAATTAAAAAAACTTATTTTATGAGATATTCCTTATGTTTACTAGATACCCATTTTTATACCACCAATACCTATAAACACCTCATACCCTACTCCATGCCCCCCAATACCTACAATATATTGACCTTATTTTTCACATTTTAAAAACCCCCCTTGATGAATGTATGTGATAAGGTATTGGTCAATAAGGTCAATCCCTTATGATTATGTCTCCTAAGGTACCTTAAAATTTTCCTATTTGAAACATCCTTGAAAAAATGTTATATTGGAAATGGATTTGATACCAAATGTTATGGACCAAAACCCCAAAATAGAAAAAGAATAGAAAGAAAGAGTAACTCCAGGCCTTGTGAATGTAATAGATAAAATGAATAAGAAGCCTATTCAAAGGGATAGACTCATTTTATAATATATCAAATGCACAAGATGTGATAATCTCTAAAACTGAGTCTCCTTGGTATATATGGGAGACAAAGGATGCAATCACAATTAAGGTCTTAGATAACCAATAAAGATCATACTAATAAAATAATATAATGCAATGTAAAAATACATAATGTCGTGAAATGATAACCTTAGTTTCCTTTCTCTAAGTTTTATCTTGGATGCCTGCCAGTGGAAAGTGCTAATTGGAATGCCTGAGACAAATTCTTGACATCTTCTTAATCTCCCTTTGAGGGTGCCTATATTCTTGAGGGTACTTTAACTTTGGGTGATTGTCACGTGAGGTTTACTACAACTATCTCTCACACCTCATTTTTTGGACTTTGGAATTTATAATCCTATATTGACCTTCGAAATTCCCTTATTCAACTCTCCTTTAACTGGACTCAAGGATTAACCACCTTATGCTAATTTGTGGGAGAGTGGATTTCTTTGGTTTCATGTTGGATATTCTTTTATAGGAGTCTATTGATTTCAATTTTTGAATCCCAAAGGCGTCAGAGTTTTTATTCTCTTTTTATTTGGAGGTTGTGGCTTAATTTCCTTGGGATACCAACCACGAGGCTTTGATGTAAGGGGACTCTTGTTCTTTTCATTTATTTATAAACATTAATGCCCCCTTGATGACCACCTTGAATCTTATTAGATTCACTGGGATATTGTCAGTTTGGTTGTTTTCCACTTTGAATGTCCCAGATGCTCATAACACATCCCAAATAAGCATTGTATGCATTGTATGTCTAGAGAATCAAAATCCTTTTCTTTATTGACAATTCAAATTAATTCCTTCTTCTTCTACCTTATATGCTGAAAGTGTTTCACCTAGTTTGGCTAGTACCCATATGTCTAATAGGAACAAGAAGAGAAAGAATAGAAAAAATAAGTTAACTCAAGGAGGAAATACCCCAGTGAATACAAGTCATGTTAGAGGAAATCCACCAACCACTAAAATTCATGTTGTAGGCATGTCACTGATAACCACAATTCATACTCAATATATTCCCCAACCAATGCAAGTTATCATAGAGGAAACCCTCAAGCTAATGTGAGTCATGCTAGGGGAAACTTCCCAACCAATGCAAGCTATGTTGGGGGTAATCAACTAGCCAATGCAAGTCATTATGGGAGTGTTGATACTATTGAGAAACCTAGATGAATATGATGCAAGTCTAAGTTCCCTTGTAAGTCTTCTAAGAGAGATCACCTTACTCATATGAGCCCTTTTATTGTAGAGTTTATACAAATATTGTGGTCCCTATATCAAGGATCATTTTCTCCAAATAAACATGTGTTTCAACTCATTCAACCTTTGCTTAATGAAGAGGTTGAGTTGATGCAAATTTCAATCGATCCCACTCTTCCTTGAAGAGTGTTGAGTTTGAAGCCACTGATCCAATGAAATATTTGGTTGATCCCACTCTTCCTTTGGACCAAAGGTTATGGAATATTTACCAACAATAAGACCCATGAGCATCAACATTTTCAATTTTCAGAAGGACAAGGTATCACCCAAGATGCTCATGAAAAATTACAAAAATAGAATTAATCAAGTACTTCATGAATTCAAACTAACCATCTATAATTGAAAAATACATCAAGATAATCACATCATCGTTCACAACAAATTACAGGGAGAACCATACCAATAGATTATATTATTCAATTCATAAACCACATTCATACATTATACAATTAAATACAATTGTTCTTTCACTCTTTTAGATATGATCTAGCCAAATCCCCCTATAGTTCTATCATATCCCCAATACTTCCCTCTACCTATTCAAAACCGAATGAACCTCATTAAATACATACATTTGGAAGCTTCTTATTAGTTACAATGTTTTACCATTTATATTTTACCATTACATTTAATTTTACTTTCTTTTCCAAAATAATGTTGACACGGTATTGTGTAGTGGTTGGGGCATGCTACAAAATGGTTGGCATGATGTATAAGGTATTGCATGTGGTACATACATACTATGCATGGCGTAAATTTATAGCAACGTATTTTAAACTGGTAATCAATGGCACCAACAACCCCAAACACTATGTTTTTCTCGTCCTCAAGACAATTGACTTTATTTCTTCAAAATAGTCATGACTAACGGAAATTGATGCTGCAACTAATCAACAAAAGTATGGAACTTGGAGTCTAGCTCTCAAAATGAAGTCAATAATTATGTTATCTTATAGGAAAAATAAGCGACACCTTCAATTGTAGTTTCCTACATGTTAGACTAGATAATGTCACCTAATCAATAACTTGAAAAATCGAGCTTTAACATCTACAAAAGAATAATAGTTTTGCTTATCCTTAACTTGAATTTGCATGAGGGTTGTCACCAACTTATGTTGCTCGAACCTTCCTGATGTGATATGGTGTGTTAGATCATTACTTACCTATTCATGGAGATTGGAATTCCAACAAGGGACTTCTCCTTGAGGGTGAGCTAGGACTCCCATCCTTTAATATCCTCATCTTAAGTAGTCATATCTCACAAATTTTGTAAATGAGTCGATGGGGTGAAGATAGAATTGACAATTCTTGAAACTTATCCTTGCTATACCAACCTTCACCTTTTGAGACAATGTGGTTATTGTTTCAATTGTATTTTCCAACTTAATTTGTTCATAATTCAGTGTGGTATTAAACTGTTCTTGAAGCTCTATATTATTAACTTGCAACTCCTGAAGCTCTAGGTTTATTTTATGAATTTTGAACCATGTATAAAGATATTCTATTGAAAGATCATGCTGACTAAAGGTGTATGTTGAATGAGATTCTAAGAATAATGTTGTTGTAACTCTTCATGTGTACTGTTCAAATATCGGTGCCTCATCTTAAGCTCATTGATGACAGTCGCAAGATACATGTGTAGCTATGACACTGGTAGTTTTGAGAGCATGAGATATGAAACTAAACATAGTTGTGGAACTATGCACTTTGAATAAGTTGTACACCTTGTCAAACCTATTGGGTTTATATAAAGAACCCACTTCTCTATGAGGGTAATGTAGGAAGCTAATGACAACCCTAGATCTTATCCAAAGATCTCTCTCCTTGGTGACCTAAGTGTGTCAAAGAATTGATCCAATCACATTTATCTTCATAGTTCTCCAACCTTCTCAATAGTGTCACTATGTATTCCCTACTGAATGCCTAAGGTGGATTCAATAGCATTGGGAAATATTCAACTCTTGCAATTGATTGATGGAATTGTATTGATTGTGTATTGAAATTTGTGGGTCCAACCGGTGTCTTGTAGGTATCATTTGTATGTTTTTTTGGCTCATTAATTTTGGAAGAAGTCGGGTGTAACACTCCCTTCCAGCATTCCCGTGCAAGGGAGGAAACGTTAATCAACACACAGGCTTTTAGATAGACTTAGCCTAAAGAATTCTTGCCCATAAGCTTCTAACAATTTAAAAACGTCCATACACAGATTCATCTCAATATCAACACAGCGGAAAACTAAACATTACATGTGCATACAATTACTTCATGCGTTCAGCATACACATATCAACCATACATGTAGCAGTCATTAATTTCATTAATGCATGGACAATTTATCATACTGCATAAATCATGATGCGTTTCATTCCAGTAACTGGAATGCATTGCAAAACACAGACTGTATATAAATTAAATCACAAGAATACTCATCTTGAATTGTAATGGTCCAAACGACTGGCTATGGAAGGGCAACGTTCCTCCGAACCGTAGACCTCTGTCTAGCTTGTGTTCTTTCAGCTGAGAGGTCACCCCCGAGCTGGGCTGTGTATCCACTAAGGAGGACTAGCTGGGTTCACTCACAGCCATGGTTCTGGTCAAGCATCCAAGAAGATAGAGGAGGGTAATGCTAAGCCAGTGAGCTCAACCACAGAGCTACAGGCATCTCAAGTGAGCTCAACAGTTAGGCACCCACATTACCTACCACATCCAACACAAGGAAGATCCCCTTCTCTGTTACACAGTCCCTCAGGAAACTCTTCCCTCCAGTGCTCTTCAGGATGGGTATAGAAAGGTCCAGCTGCTGGTCCTTGATATCCTAGCCTTCACTGGGTTTATCAAGCACACCCGACCTCTGCATAGTCAATCCTCACTTGATTTCTCACCATTCTGCTCACCAAATACTCAAATCCGTCACTCGTTTTCTGAGCTGCAAAAACTGGGTTTTTCCATTGATTTCAGGGTAGCTAATGCTCCCAAATTCGCCCCAAGGTTCATGCTATTGGATCCCCCATTGGATTTCCCTGTCCCATGCCAAATCTGGACGTTTTTGGTCCTTCAAAAACTGGGTTCTCTCAAGGTCGCGATTTCTGGTTTTTCCTCACTCCTGGCACTCGTTTTTGGATGGGAATGATACTAGATAGTTTCACAATGGGCTGGGGTGAGAATGAAGCAACCTCCCATGAGGTTGAGTGACTTCTTACCCAAGCAATCAGAGCCCATGCCCACCCATACGAATTTCAGGGCTGCCCATGCTCCATTGAAGCCATGGGCTGAAATCTCAACCACCTTCTTACAGCAGGAATTAATGTCACCTAGGGAAGTCAATGGGTTCTCATAATGACAAATGGAAGCCTAGGGTTTAATCCCATAGCCCCCTCACCACACCCTAGTGGATACACGTGGCCCCTTCTCATTCGTTGCCTCCATAGCCAGTTTTTGGTATTTTATTTCCATATTAAACATTTACATCAATTTACAATATCCCATGGCTTAATAGCACGTGGGTAACAAAATATCAAGCGTGTCTAATTTAAATAAAATCCGAGCATAAACTAGCGGGGCCTTGGCCTTGAGCTCCACGCTAGGGAAACATACATCGCGTATTTACAATATTTACATTAGAGCCAATATTGCCTAAGGGTTCAAAATTGGGGTATTACATTCCCCTCCCCCTTAGAACAACACCGTCCTCGGTGTTCTCAAAACTGAACAAAAATGGGAATGCCTCCCTCATGGCATCCTCTAGCTCCCATGTAGCCTCGTCGGGACTAAGGTGCTCCCATTGGACCTTTACCTTCCCGATGGCTCTGTTCCGGAGCACTGTGACTTTCTTGTCGAGGATGCGCATAGGTTCTACTTGGAACTCTCCCTCGGGTTCCACCTGTATCACATTCCAATCAATCATATGATTAGGATCATGTACATACTTCTTAAGCAAAGATACATGGAAAACATTATGAGCTCTTATGCTAGCAGGCAATGCAATTCTATATGCAACTGGCCCTATCCTATCAAGGACTTCAAATGGACCACAATATCTGGGCGACAACTTGGCACAACTCCCCAACTTGAGAGAACTCTTCCTTGGTTTCACTCTCAAATAAACATGATCCCCAATCTGAAATTCCTTATGTACTCTTTTCAAATCTGCATAACTCTTTTGCCTGTCCTGAGCTGCCTTTAAATTCTGCCTGATCTTAACAATTTCCTGTTCCATTTCCTTGATCATCTCTGGTCCAAGCACTACCCTGTTCACTGGGCCGTCCCAATTCACTGGCGTCCTGCATCCCCTGCCATACAATGCTTCAAATGGACTCATTCCCAAGGATGCATGGTGTCCATTATTGTACGCAAATTCAACCAAGTGTAAATAATCTTCCCACTTGGATGGTTTGTCCATCACATACATTCTCAGCATGTCTTCAAGGACCTGGTTCACCCTCTCGGTTTGGCCGTCCGTTTGAGGATGGTAAGCTGTACTGAAATTCAATTTAGTTCCCAATTCCTGAAATAATCCCTTCCAGAAATTGGAGGTGAACTTTGTGTCACGATCAGAAATTATTGCCTTAGGCAATCCATGCAATCTAAATATCTCTCTCATGAAGATGTTCGCAATGTCACTAGCCTTGTGAGTGGACTTCACTGGAATAAAGTGAGCTACCTTTGATAACTTATCCACCACAACCATGATTGAATCATGCTTCTTCACTGTCATGGGCAGACCTGTTATAAAATCCATGGAGATCACTTCCCACTTCCATTCCGGAATGGGTAAGGGCTGCAATAACCCTGCTGGATGTTGGTGTTCTGCCTTGACTTGTTGGCACTTCTGACACCTAGCAATGTACTCAGCTATGTCCTTTTTCATGCCATTCCAAAAGTATTGCTTTCTTGCCGCTGTTATAGTCTTCTGATATCCTGGATGTCCAGAGTACGGCATTTGGTGTATCTCATCCATCACTAGCTTCTTCAAATCTGCATTATTTGGAATGTACAACCTATCTTTGTAGATGAGGATACTGTCTTCACCCAGCTGATATCCTGCATACTTTTCATCCACATCACCATGCTGCAACTTCTCTTTAATTTGAAGGCAAGTTTCGTCACCGTTTTGGGCTTCAAGAACTCTTGTCTTCAAATCTGATTTGCACATACTTACTGCTGAAACATGAAATTTTCTGCTAAGAGCATCTGCAACCTTATTCTCTTTCCCTTTTACATGTTTAATTTCAAAATCGAATTCACAAAGAAATTCCATCCATCTAGCTTGCCTAGCATTCAAGTTTGGCTGATCAAACAAATACTTCAAGCTCATGTGGTCCGTTCTAAGCTCGAATCTTCTTCCCATCAAGTAATGCCTCCACATCTTAAGAGCATGCACTATGGCTGCTAGTTCTAAATCATGTGTGGCATAATTCTTTTCATGCTCTTTTAATTTCCTGGATTCATAGCAAATCACAATTCCTTCTTGCATGAGAACCCCACCCAGTCCTTCAATGCAAGCATCTGTGCACACTACAAAATCCTTCCTTGGATCTGCTATCTTCAAAACAGGAGCGCTAGTAAGTAACTCCTTTAATTTCTGAAAACTTTTCTCACATTTTTTCAGACCATACAAATTTGATGTTCTTCCTTTGCAATGAAGTGATCGGATGTGCTATCCTGGAGAATCCTTCAATAAACCTTCTGTAGTAACCAGCAAGGCCCATAAAAGATCTAACATCTGAAACATTTCTTGGAGTTGGCCAATCCATGATGGAATTAATCTTCTCTGGATCCACTGCAATTCCTTCCTCTGAAATGACGTGACCCAAATATTGAATCCTCTTTTGATAGAATTCACACTTGCTTAACTTGGCATACAGCTGATGTTCTCTAAGAACTTGCAACACCATTCTTAGATGTTCCTCGTGTTCTTCCTCATTTCTTGAATAGACAAGAATGTCATCTAAAAACACAATCACAAACTTGTCCAAATATTTGCTGAATACACTATTCATGAGACACATGAATGTGGCAGGTGCGTTGGTAAGGCCGAATGGAACCACAGTGAACTCATAATGACCATATCTAGTTCTGAAAGCCGTCTTGTGAATGTCTTCTTCTTTAATCCTCACTTGATGGTAGCCAGACCTCAAGTCAATCTTTGAAAATAATTTGGCTTCCTTCATTTGATCAAACAAGTCATCAATTCTTGGTAATGGATACTTGTTCTTAACGGTCACCTTATTGAGCTGCCTGTAATCAATACACAGCCTTAAAGTCCCATCTTTCTTCTTGACAAATAACACCAGTGCTCCCCAAGGAGACACACTAGGCCTGATATACCCTTTATCTATTAATTCTTGCAGCTGTATCTTCAATTCCACCAACTCCGGTGTACTCATTCTATAAGGAGCTTTGGAATTCGGTGCTGCCCCTGGAACAAGATCGATGGTAAAATCAATATCTCTCATCGGTGGCAACCCTGGTACCTCATCCGGAAACACATCTTGGAACTCTTGCAATATCCTGAAGTCTTCTAGTCTTGGCCCTTTGTCCTCTAATGAATTTGGCATATGGACTGCATATAGTTGACAACCCTTCTTATAAAACTTTTTCAACTGCAGGGCTGAAATCTGTCTTATTGAAACTTGCTTGGGAATCCCTTTTACCAATGTGGGTCTCCCCTTTTCATCAATGCACTCAAGTGCTTTCTCATAACAGTCCAATTTAGCTCTATGTTTTTCTAACCAATCCATGCCAATTAATGCATCATAGGATCCTAATGGTAACACATTCAATTCAGCATATGTGTGGAGTCCATTCAATTCTATGGGACACTCCATCACTACCTCACTTACTTTTCTCTTGGTTCCCGTGGCTAGTTGCACTAGCCAAGACTTAGTATGCTTTATTTTTCTAAGAGAACAACCTTCAACCACTTTTGGAGAAACATAACTATGAGTAGATCCTGGATCAATCAAAACAGAAATAGATTGCGTAGCAATCTTACCTTCGACTTCCACCACTGAGGACTGATGGTCTGCTTGATGATTATCCAACGCTGCATAAATCCGAGGTGCTGCCCTTGCCATGTCCTCCACCGTAGCTACTCCCTTCAGGTTGTTCAACTTTCGAGCATTGTTTTTCCGATGTGGACAATCCTTCAACATGTGGTTTTATCCACATCCCCAACACTGAAGTGGTCCCTTTGATGCTTTGTCTACTGCCACTGCCGGTTTGAATCCACTCCTTGCTTGTTGTCCCTGTGGAAAGGTTCTAGGCTGACCTCTGAATGGTGGCTTGAAGCCATCCTTCTTCTGGTCAAACTTCCCTCTTGGCTTTCCTTTCCATGCTGGGTTAGCCTCTGTTTTTCCCCTAATTTGCTCATAGCAGTGCATTGCCATCCTAATGGCTTCATCCAAACTTGGTGGATTAACAAACTCAATACGATCTCTGAAACTCTGAGGTAGACCCCCAAGAAAGCATTGGATTTTTACTCTCTCATCTTTGATATAGTCAACATACCTCAGTAATTCCAAGAATTTGTGGACATGCTCTTCCATAGATTTTTGTCCCAACCTGAGTTCATTAAACTCTTTTCTCTTACCGTCATAATACCTAGCAGAAAGGTATTTCTCCTTGAAGTACCCCTTAAATCTTTCCCAACTGATCCTTCTTTCGTTAATTCTTTTCACTTGCAAGAGATTGTCCCACCAAATGGAAGCTCTGCCATTTAAGTTGTAAATGGCAATTCTGACTTTCTCATTTCCCGAGTAGTCTTGAATTCTGAAGTATTTCTTCATTCCAAGAAGCCATGCTTCTGCCTCTTGGCCTGTCTTTCCTTCCCCATCAAATGTAGGAGGTCTTGCCTTCCTGAATTCTCCCTGTGGGATGCCCTTGAACTTCTTTCTTCCGTCCAATCTCTTAGGTGCATGTCCGGGACTTCTCCTAGAACATTTGGAGTCACCCGACCTGCTGGAAGAAGACCTTGATGAAGATGTTTTATGTTTTCTGCTCACCGAACTCTTCCTTGGGCTTGGAGTCCTCCTCCTCGAACGGCCTCTAGAATGGCTCCCTGCATCTCTTCCTTCTTCACCCATATGGCTTGGGTTGGACCCAAGGTTTATCTTATGCTGCATATCAGTGAGGCTTTGCAAAATAGCAGCATTGAGTTGGTGTTGTTCTTCTTGAGCCTTCATCAATCTTTCATTGAAGCTCACCATGGTTTCAACCAAATTTTGAGGAGTCACCTGCTCCCTTCTCCCATTGGATTCAGTCTCCGCATTCCCTTCATGCACATTTTCTCCTAGAACGTCTTCTTCGTTTTCATAAGGATCTTGAGCATCATTAATGGTCACCATCTTACCTCTGCTACAATTATAAACTTTATGAGCTGCAAACACTGTGCATTATTATGATATTTGTTAGACCTCATAAAAATGCATCTAGGAATATACAACAATCAATATTTAACATAATTAACTCATGGAATAATTCACATAGCTGTTACTTATTCAATTCTTTTGCCCATTCATGCAAATTCTGAAAATTGCCCATATTGTCATTAATTTGACAAAACAGTCACCGGCACTTTTCTGCCCTAATTATCTATGATGTCTGATAACCCAATTCAAATTCCGGTCATACTGCATTATTCCTTGCTAGACAAGCTCTCCAATTCCTGTCCCCGTGCTCGATTCCGACATCGGGTGTGGAAACAACGTTGTTTCAAAAATGACAACTCTTACCAATAATTCTGCACAATTTACACAGTTGTATTTTGGTCCCGAAGGCCAACTTCAGCCACCTGTGGAAGAAAATCTATGCAGAATCACAAAAACTTATCTATCGGGCGAAGTTAGTCCATATAACAAGGAACACTCAGCAATTTACGGATTCCAAATCCGATGTACCATTCATCTTCTGTGAATTTCTGGGTTTTACTACTTCTCACTTTTCACATTTTTCCAAAATTCCAAATTTTGGGCCAAAAATGGCTATCTCCCAAACGGTGCATTTCTGGGAAATCTTCGTCTAACGGAAGTTGTCCGTCTTAATGAGAATATGAAATGTCTAGTTCAGTAAAAATTTTGACCACCACATCTAGGGTCACTTTTACTGCCCATAAGCTTTTCAAAATCCCGAAAAAGTGGCCCGGAACAGTGCTTTTTGGCCTTCTTGCTCACCCCGACTCCACATCCTTTTGATTTTGGTTCCAAGATTCGGAACGTAACATTGTGCCTGCTTCATGGCCGCGCCAGATCAATTTCAGCTCAAACCGACCTTCTGTCAACCCTCGGGACTCTGTCCTTCAAAAGTCACTATTCCCCTTTTTCTGTCAAATTGGAGTGTAATGGGCTCGGGGTCTTCACTGGTTCTTTCATGGCCCCCGTCAATGGCCTCCGAGCCCCACAGAAATCATCCCATTCTGAGCCCCGATGTTCCCCCTATCCAAAAATGGAGTTTTTGGCACTTTTTTTTTTTTTTTCGCGCCGCCGTCACGAGCCAGTTCGCTGAACACTCCTGAAATGCGGGGCGGTTCGCTGTAGCCTTCCGCAACTGCGGGGCGCTTGGCCGAAGCCTTCCGAAACGGCGGGGCGCTTGGCCGAAGCCTTCCGCAACTGCGGAACGCTTGGCCGAAGCCTTCCGCAACGGCAGGGCGCTTGGCCGAAGCCTTCCGCAACTGCGGAACGCTTGGCCGAAGCCTTCCGCAACGGCGGGGCGCTTGGCCGAAGCCTTCCGCAACTGCGGAACGCTTGGCCGAAGCCTTCCGCAACGGCGGGGCGCTTGGCCGAAGCCTTCCGCAACTGCGGAACGCTTGGCCGAAGCCTTCCGCAACGGCGGGGCGCTTGGCCGAAGCCTTCCGCAACTGCGGAACGCTTGGCCGAAGCCTTCCGCAACGGCGGGGCGCTTGGCCGAAGCCTTCCGCAACTGCGGAACGCTTGGCCGAAGCCTTCCGCAACGGCGGGGCGCTTGGCCGAAGCCTTCCGCAACTGCGAAATGCTTGGCCGAAGCCTTCCGCGGTTTCGGGGTGATTCTCGGCTCGCCTCCGTTGCGGGGCGGTTCGCCGGACACTTCCGAAATTTCGGGGAGGTTTGTGGAGGCCTTCCGCAATTGCGGAACGCTTCGCCGAAGTCTTCCGCTGTTGCGGAACGATTCGGCGAAGTCTTCCGCAATTGCGGAACGATTCGGCGAAGTCTTCCGCAATTGCGGAACGATTCGGCGAAGTCTTCCGCAACTGCGGAACGACTCGCCGAACTCTTCCGCGTTGCGGAACGATTTGCGGAATCCTTCCGCAATTTCGGAAGAGAATTCCTTCCGAAATTTCGGAAGAGAAATCCTTCCGAAAATTCCTTTCGACGCCGACACTTAGAAAAATTTTCACTTAAAGAATTTTTCTCCGCTGTTTCGGAGCGGTTCGCGGAATCCTTCCGAAATTTTGGAAGAGAATTGCTTCCGCAATTTCGGAAGAGAATTCCTTCCGCAATTTCGGAAGAGAATTCCTTCCGAAAAACTTCCCTTTGCAAATTTTTGGAAAAATTCTCGGAACGCTTCCGAAATTTCGGAACGATTCGCCGAATTCTTCCGCAGTTTCGGAAGGCATTCGGGAATTCCTTCCGAAACAGTCTTAAACCAAAATTTTCAAAAACAGTCTTAAAACAACATTTTTCCAAAACAGACTTAAAAACTCCATCAGATTTGGCCCATAGAGGCCCAATGCTGCAACGCAGCTCTGATACCAAACTGTAACACTCCCTTCCAGCATTCCCGTGCAAGGGAGGAAACGTTAATCAACACACAGGCTTTTAGATAGACTTAGCCTAAAGAATTCTTGCCCATAAGCTTCTAACAATTTAAAAACGTCCATACACAGATTCATCTCAATATCAACACAGCGGAAAACTAAACATTACATGTGCATACAATTACTTCATGCGTTCAGCATACACATATCAACCATACATGTAGCAGTCATTAATTTCATTAATGCATGGACAATTTATCATACTGCATAAATCATGATGCGTTTCATTCCAGTAACCGGAATGCATTGCAAAACACAGACTGTATATAAATTAAATCACAAGAATACTCATCTTGAATTGTAATGGTCCAAACGACTGGCTATGGAAGGGCAACGTTCCTCCCAACCGTAGACCTCTGTCCAGCTTGTGTTCTTTCAGCTGAGAGGTCACCCCCGAGCTGGGCTGTGTATCCACTAAGGAGGACTAGCTGGGTTCACTCACAGCCATGGTTCTGGTCAAGCATCCAAGAAGATAGAGGAGGGTAATGCTAAGCCAGTGAGCTCAACCACAGAGCTACAGGCATCTCAAGTGAGCTCAACAGTTAGGCACCCACATTACCTACCACATCCAACACAAGGAAGATCCCCTTCTCTGTTACACAGTCCCTCAGGCAACTCTTCCCTCCAGTGCTCTTCAGGATGGGTATAGAAAGGTCCAGCTGCTGGTCCTTGATATCCTAGCCTTCACTGGGTTTATCAAGCACACCCGACCTCTGCATAGTCAATCCTCACTTGATTTCTCACCATTCTGCTCACCAAATACTCAAATCCGTCACTCGTTTTCTGAGCTGCAAAAACTGGGTTTTTCCATTGATTTCAGGGTAGCTAATGCTCCCAAATTCGCCCCAAGGTTCATGCTATTGGATCCCCCATTGGATTTCCCTGTCCCATGCCAAATCTGGACGTTTTTGGTCCTTCAAAAACTGGGTTCTCTCAAGGTCGCGATTTCTGGTTTTTCCTCACTCCTGGCACTCGTTTTTGGATGGGAATGATACTAGATAGTTTCACAATGGGCTGGGGTGAGAATGAAGCAACCTCCCATGAGGTTGAGTGACTTCTTACCCAAGCAATCAGAGCCCATGCCCACCCATACGAATTTCAGGGCTGCCCATGCTCCATTGAAGCCATGGGCTGAAATCTCAACCACCTTCTTACAGCAGGCATTAATGTCACCTAGGGAAGTCAATGGGTTCTCATAATGACAAATGGCAGCCTAGGGTTTAATCCCATAGCCCCCTCACCACACCCTAGTGGATACACGTGGCCCCTTCTCATTCGTTGCCTCCATAGCCAGTTTTTGGTATTTTATTTCCATATTAAACATTTACATCAATTTACAATATCCCATGGCTTAATAGCACGTGGGTAACAAAATATCAAGCATGTCTAATTTAAATAAAATACGAGCATAAACTAGCGGGGCCTTGGCCTTGAGCTCCATGCTAGGGAAACATACATCGCGTATTTACAATATTTACATTAGAGCCAATATTGCCTAAGGGTTCAAAATTGGGGTATTACATCGGGAAAAGGAGAAAGAAGAGAATACCAAAGAAGGAAGTGCAGAAAGAAAGCATAAGTTGCAGAAAATAGGTAACTACAACAACAAGTTTTTGACCATTTGTGGACTTGCTTCATGAGTATAAAAGGAAGCAAAGGGTAAGAAAAAATAAGATGATCATATCATGCAAGTGTGGAAGCATCAAAGCATTAGAGGATCAGAGGAAAAAGATCCAGCCAAAGAAAAATATATCCATATCTGAAGTAGAATACATGTATCTGAGATTTGGGTTTTGTCTATTGTTTTGCATGTGACACGATGGGTAATTCCATGGTGACTGTAAGGTATTAGAGTTGTGATGTAATTTGACATAATGAAGAATTTTTTGTTGTAATGAAAAGGATTGTTGGGCCCCTCAAAGTTTCTATTTTATGTTTGTCTCATATGTGCCTATTTATTTCTACTGCCATGATATACTTGAATGAATAATCTATTTATAAAGTAATGTTGTGGTATAATCAAATGAATGATGTTGCAATGAATGTTATTGCAACATAACTAACAAAATTTGTCAATTGTAACCATACAAGTAACCACTCCCCATGTTATGCCAGTCTTAGTTGTGCTTCAGGTGAGACCTTACCCCTTAAGGGGATTTAAAATGACACCACACTAGACTACAATGGAACCCTTTTGTTGGCCCATGCACAAGAACCCCAATCTCAATTTTGTGCTAAAAAATGGTTTGATTGTTTGGACATGGTTTTTAATGGGACTCTGTTAATTGTATGGCTCTATTTGTGATGACGAGTCAAATCCAATTAGGGTGTGATAAAAAGATTGAAAATTTTACAATGCAGGAGACTAAGATGTGAGGGTGGGAAGTATCTATGTTCAGACAATATCTTTTCTACAGAGGTCCACCCCTAGATCAATATGAGGTTCTGTGGATTGAAATTCCAGTAACCTTAGTAGAATGGTTAAAATTCCTTGCAGAAGCACTTGAGTATCGCAACATATAGATAAATATGTTTGAGTGGAATTCAAGGGATTTGATTCACCCCTAACCAGAGCAGTCAATTTCAGGTTATAAATCACTTTGACTGGATATACTTTTGAATTTGCAGCTAAAAACAACCAATCAACATTGAAATCTAAGGACGAACTTAAGAGAGGAGCTAGAGGAAGATTATTGAAAGAAGTTCCAATGTGGATTAAAACTTGGTTGGTTGAATTTGGATTTATTCCTCTAGAATGGATTAGAATGGAGGAGTAAACCCCTCATGCCTATGGGGGGGATTCAGGGTGATGATGTTACGTTGTGGAAGGTAGATCTATCATCAATGGAGGGGGTTGACAGTGTTGAAACTAGGGATGAGTGGGAAAAGCGAAGATAAAAATTTGAGAAAAATGGTGGAAAGAATTGCTAAGAGAAGCACGAAGAAGAAGCATGCAACTGAAAGAAGAAATAAGTAATGGGGAAAATAGTGAAGAGTCAAGAGGATCTACGTTAAATGACATGGAGAGAGGAGATGACTATCATAATTCTAATATAAAACAACCTGGAGGTTCTAGATAGCCTAGTAAGAGGAAGCTGGGAAGAAGTCCCACCCAGGATGCATGATAATGAGGACCAGTTACAGCATAATGAAGTGCTATATAAGTCTCTAAAATCATCCCTAGAAGAAGACAAGGATCATCAAGAATTTTTAGGATCCACTAGAAATAGAAGTACTACAGAAAGAAAATACCCCATTGTCGTGTAAGTAGGCACCATAAGCAATGGAATTAGCACTCCTCTGACTAGACCTCATGCACACTTGAAAAATCTTGTAACAAACTCTAAAAATTTTGTTTTACAATTACCTTGGAATAATTAGATGTATAACTTAGTACCAATAGTTCTCAAATTAGTTCATGAGTAGGAGGAAGTAGTAGTAGTTCTCAATAAACTAGCATCAACATTGTAGCATAACCAAGGATTCATATTTATAGGAATTCCAAATACAAAAATATTGGAGGAAGCATTGGAAGGACCTCTCTTGAAATTTCCATAGTTTGGGGAATGGTAGAGAAGATGATGCAACTCAACATTGGTTTCTTTGTGAAGTGATATGGAGCATTAGAGTGACCTTAATGGCATCCAAATTGGTAGAGTTTTAGATGACCCTTCATGGAAGAGATTTGTAGTGGTAGATGAGATTTATTGAGAGGAGGGATCCAAACAAACTAGATCTTACTTTGGAAGAGACAAAGAAACTGCTTTTGGATGATTTTTCACATCGAAAGTATGAACAAGGTGTTGTAGAATTAAGGTAAATCTAAGAGATGCACAAAGAGTTAACTTGGGAATATGCGTTATGCTTTAGGGATGTCTTGACTAAATTAAAATATCTAGTCCATGAAACCCATCATAAGAAATGGTTTATAAAAGGTTTTCTTCCATTAACAAGGATACCTCTTATCATAACAAGTAATAGATTCACCCATAACCACATTAGAGAAATCAATGAATATTGAGGCATTGAAAAACTATCCAGAATCCATGGAAGTAATAACTTCATCCTCTTCTTGTGAATTGGCACAAGTGCATAATAAGACGAAAAAAATAATTGAAATATTCTAGGATTTGAATGTACTGAAAGCAACCTGACCATAGGTATGGTGTACTGGTTGCATGATGGAAGGAAATCATGATTAAGAATGTCCTAGGACAAGAGGGGAACATGTTTTTTCTGGGTGGATAGTTCAATATAGGGCCTAGTGCAATAGTTGTGTAGGTTGATGCGGTGAATCAATTTCATTTTGTAGGACCATATCCAGAGCCACCAAGTGCTTCTCCCAATGATTTATGTGAGATATACAAATAATTTGGTCAACTTCCATGACTTTTACCAATTCTAAAGAAATACTCCTCAGTACCCAACATGGTATATTTTCAATTTTGTGGATCTAATATACTCAACACTAAGAAATGAAAAGCTTTGGATAGCTTGATAGAGAGGCTAGACCGTTCTATATATCAAGTAGCAGATCAATTTCTATGAACATGAGGCAGGGGCCATGGACGAGGATTCAGATCTAGATGAGGAGGAGTTCGTACAGTTCCTCTCCAATGATACATTTGCAATGAAATTGGACATCTTTTCAGTGACTATCCTTTTCCAAAAAGACCACGGTGTACATATTGTTGCACTAATTAACACTCACACTGTGGAGGAATGCTCAGAGCTAATCGCTATATGGGAGGATTGTGCAAGGAAACATACCAATTTTATAAACTATGAACCTCGAGAAGGTCGGTCTATAGCAAGATTTATTGTCACTTGGGTAGGCATGAGAACTGAATCAGATCAACAACGACCAAACTCCTTAGTGTTTTGGAAGGAAACACCAAACAAGACTAAGTATAGTCAAGTTCAATAGAAGGAGATATACGAGAAGGCTATAGACATGTTTCAATGAATACCAAATTTGCTAGCCCAAGAGAATACAAGACTGTATCACCAGTTCATGAATAATGATATAATATTTGAAGGAAAGGGATCATGTATGGACAAATAAAAGGTTTCTGTTTCATTATGGTTTCACTTATTGAAGGATATTTTGGAAGATGAGATAGCCACTTAGAATTTACATGCTTTTCTTCACAACCTATCTGATGTTGTGGAAATTGATGGTGAAATATGTTCCCCATTACCAGAAAGAAACCTGCAGTTGGTGTAACAAAGGAAAAGGAAGAGGGATGGTCAAGACTTCCATCTAGATTCACAAGTGCATGGCTATGAAATTAAGAATGTGATGTTGGATTTGGGTTCTGATGTAAATATCTTGGCAAAGAAGTCTTAGAAAGCAATGGGTTCCCCAACTCTTGTCTATTCTCCCATTGAATTGCATATGGAAAATAAAGACCACATTTTTTCCATTGTCCATATAGATAATGCTGAAGTAGATTTGGGGGGTGTCAAAACCACCACATATTTTGAAGTAATCAAGATCATGAGCGAGATAGATCGCTATCCAACATTTCTCAAAATTGAATTGGCCTATGAAAACTATGGGATAATTTATTTGGAGAATAGAATAATGACCTTCGAAGTTGATGGCATGAAGGTAGCACAACCCTTAGTTCTAAATCAAGGTCATCAATACACATAGCCAATTCAAGAAAGCATAGAACGAGATGTTTTGGATGGTATTTATTCTCTAATGATGGGTAAAAGAGACGACTACATGAACCTGACATTAGAGGGTTCAATAATATGGAGAATTATCCAATCATTTAACAATGATTAAGAAGAATCCTTGGACAATCGAAAAAATGGGCACCATGAGCTATCATCCAGGAATTGCGCAACGGTGAAATTGATTTGATGGATCGACATAGAACCAAATAAGACACCAAAATATGATAGAACCAATGACTTGGATAAATTCTTGTAGAAAATGGATTCTTCATTGTTTGAAGAATATCGTATGGATGTCATGGAAATGACACTTAGAGGGACTCCTGTAAGATGGTGGAAAAAACACAAAGATGATTTTTCTAATTGGGACACTACCCAGTTAACTTTGATGATCAATTTCAATCCATCTATGCACGCAAATATGGTGAAATAAATATAAATTGGGGAGACCAATCCCTATGAGTAATTTGACTTGTGTGAGCACTAGTGGGAGTGAGGAGGCTTACAACCATATTTTTGGGCTCATCAATTCTTCCATGAGCTCGGTCCTATCCCAAAATCTTGGCATCTACACAAAGAAACAAGGAGATAAATTGAATACTGGAAGTAGCTATGTGCCAAAATGTTTTCAAGATTTCTCCTTCTCTGGAACAAGTGACATGGTAATAGAAGCATTAATAGACATTGAGGGTGTGTTATTTATCAACTACTTGTGGAAGGTAGGACACACATATGTTTTCTCAACACATCAAGAGTTGACAAAATTTCACGTGGATATCTATGAAATGAGACAGTCTCTCTGTTGCACAAAGGTAGATCAAGACAATATAGAACTAGATGACCTAGAACAATTGTGACACCTCACCTTCCAAGAATCAGAAGGAACTTGGGAAGTTAAACATACAAAAATTGAATACACTGGAGAGATCTATATGCAACCTTTGTAGTTTGATGGAATGATGTTTTTGGGATCCTCTTTGGCATGTGTTTTCTAGAGGTGGGTTGATGTGGATTCCAAATGGTCACCCTTTGCATGTGTGGAGACTTCATAAAATTTCATCTTTGGGTGGAAACCACCCCGGTTTCCACAAGCGGTAACACCCAACATGCTTGGTGGTATTCAAAAATTGCTTTGGGGAGGCGCGGTCAATCAATTTCTTCCACATTACTTCGGTGGTTTTGGGGGCAATGCATCCTTGGGACAAATTTAGCCTTAGTGCACTTTATTGGTGTGCTAACAATCTTAGTCATCGATCTTCCACCCTTTTTATTCGATTAGCTTGTACCATCCTTGAATAATCTCTCTTGTACTCTATGGGAGCACCATTAATCTTAACCATATATATGATAAGATCTTACATTGTTCTGCTCAAGATTTTCAATGCCCCATTCCTTAGCGCTAGGTCATCGAACCATGGTTTTTTACCGCCACGTTCGCTTGAAGAACCTCCGCCTTACTTCATCATCATCATAATCATTATCCTCATCATAATCATCATCATCATCATCATAATATAATCACATCAACGTCGTCTAATGACATCATCATCATGTCATCATGGTCATCATATTCATCGTCATTATCATCATCATCACCATCATCACCATCATCCTTATTTTCATCTTCATCATCATCGTCATCATCATCATCATAATCATCATCATCATTGTCTTCATTTTCATCGTCGTCGTCATCTTCA
The DNA here is from genome assembly GCA_027924585.1 of Larix kaempferi. Lineage (NCBI taxonomy): Eukaryota > Viridiplantae > Streptophyta > Pinopsida > Pinales > Pinaceae > Larix > Larix kaempferi. The sequence continues at coordinate 12,722,635 of BSBM01000386.1, forward strand.
TCATCATTGTCATCATCATTGTCATTTTCATCATCGTCGTCGTCATCATGGAATACCGATGTTTCATAATGAGAAGTTGTTTTTCTATTGAGCAATCTCATGAAGCTACTATGACAATATACCAAGGAGAAAAAACAAGAATCTTCATAGTTTCAAATATCACTCATTTTTGAGCTAGCCAATTTTTTGGAGAATCCCAACACATACATAGTGCTTTTAAGAGTTTATGCTCAAATACTAGGTCCTATCTATGGCCATATTAATGAAAAATTTGAATTCATCAAGTCAATCAACTCCAATGTAATATTTAATAATGCTTTTGATTTGCAATTGAGATATGAAAGGGTGAAGGGGAATGTTGAGAGTTAAGAAGGAAGGTGAATATCAATCATTTTTATACTCCTTGCTTTCTTGTCTCTCTATATGTTTTGAACCCATTGTATTTAGGTTATTTTCTTGGAAATAGGAATTTGAGAGGGGGGTTTTGTAATCCATGTTTCAAGTCTTCATTATATGAATATAAGCAGTCACAATTATTTATAGAACCTAGAAAATTGTGTAATTCATTTGTCTCCTTCATCATGGTTGATTTGTGAGTATTGGTTTATGAAAATGTATTTATTAAGCTTATGATTGATGCTATGTTATGTTTTCCTAACATGCAATATTATTTTAAGTAAATAAACATCATAAATTTATTGGTTTGTGTAAACATGGTAAATTTGGGACCCTATTAAAATAGAAATGTATATTCTACGTAACTTTAGTAATTATATTGTTTGTATTGATTCCTCAATTACATTTTATTTAACTATGTTGTTTGTCCAAATATGTGATTCTAGTCTATAATATGTACCTTTTCAAGATTTATCACACCATAACAGTGTTACTTCATAATGCACTCTTCACTAAAATTTTAACTTAAATATTTCTCTACATACGACTTTTAATTGTGTACACAATTTCCAATGTGTTTAGATTCTTTCCACATATAGTTTTTTGACGATACAGGTTCCAATGTATCTAGATTTGACCTACTAGGGTTTTCTCTCATCTTTTTCCTAATGGAAATTCAAATATAGATACCTTTATACTATTGGAATAATTAAATCCATTGTCTATGTCATATTAATACATTAGTAGCATTAATTAGTCATTTTATGATTAATTACTATGTATTAGACTAGATAGTGGGCATATGAGTCATTGTGTGGACCACAAATTTCCTAAAATCACTAGAAGCTATTTCTAGATGTCCTAAAATAGATTCTAGCTATTTTTAGACAATTTTGAGTTAGATTGGCGCACATGCTGCTTTTGCTGCTTTTTACCACTTTTTGGGTGAAAGGTAAAAGCTAGTTGACTAGGGAAACTGTTTTTTTGGCCCACTTTCACTCCTTGATGTTTCTTCCTTCAATTTTTGGGATTTGGAATATTTTCTCATCATACATCACTATCTGATCACTAAATCCAAAATTCGTGAGCCTTTGGTGTGACTTGGAGAACACACTTGCCACCTAGGGGGGATTTGCATTATTTTAGTAAGTGAGCATTTGTGTGAATTCGAATGGCATATTTATGAATTCGAATCTATGATGTAAAGATATATATTTAAATCCTTTTAATTTCCCAAGGTTGGATGATGTAACATTATTCCCTTGAGTAATTTAGTTTGCATCTTATGTGAGTAAATTTTAGTGTTCTTTACTAGTTGTGTGAGATATTCTGTGAGAGTGTGCAATTTCTTGATCAGATATTGGTGTGAATTAAATTTCACATGGTATCAGAGCTATCAAGCTATTCCTTTCTCCTTCTATTGTCTTGCAGGATCCAACCAGTCTCAAGGAGGGCGCAATAATTCATCCATGGGGCACATTATATCATCCAGAGGGCGCAACTGAGCATCCATGGGCATACCCAGATCACTCCAAAAGTTATTCCATAGTTTCCATGGATCAATCACATCAGATCGTCCTCACTCCATTTAATTATTTTGACTGGAAAGCGCAGATGGAGATCATGTTGAGGAGAAAAGGCCTCTACAAGGTGACTATGACAACTGAACTAGAGCCAACCTTTGCAATTGAGAAATCAAAGTGGCATTATCGAAGAGATAAATCCTATGGATTACTGTTAGGAACCCATGTAAACCCTCCTATTTACTTTGTTAGTATATTGTTGTTGGACGCATATGCTTTGTAAGTCGTCCCGTAGTATTGTTGATCCATAGTTTGTATTATTGTTGTTAGACGCATATTCTTTGTAAGTCGTCTTGTAGTAATTGTTGATCCATATTTCATATTGGCCCATGGTTTGTATTGACACATGGTATTGACCCATGGTATTGGAGCCTAGACTTAGTATATAAGTTTGTGTTGAGACCAATGAAGGTACCGTGAAGTTATTTGTATTGAGCTTGCTTAAACGAGGTTTCCCCCTCGAAGTGGCCTACGATCAATATAAAAGTGATTCTGAGTTCTGTTATTTCTGCTATCTCGTGTGTTTCATTAATTAATTATTGCAAGTTCTTCACATTTGGTATCAAAGCACTTTCTTGGGCTCGCTGGGTGAAATTTCTGCCAATTTTTTTTTCCACATCTGTTGCAGCTTTGGATCTGGGAATAATCCCTATCCACTTAACTGTGGGAAGTACTTGGGAATAAGCCCTAAAACTCATTATGAGGAGTACCACAGGAACCCCAAAGTAGCTGGCCCATTGAGAGGACCTGCTAGCGAAAAGGGCAACGACCCCTACCTGATTGACTAGTTCCCACCCGTGAGGTAAGCCAAGAGTTGTCGTTTGTGGCAAATCGGTTATCAGTTTTACCTTAGATGTGGAGTGAGGGGTACTGCCCCAATATGCAAGCCTTCAGACAACATTGGTGGCCAAGTGAATCCCGTGAACTAATAGGAAGCTGAACATACCTGGGGACCATATCTATTTTCAGCTGAACTGTTGTCGATCACTTCTGTGCCATTTCAGATCCAATCGTTTTCGATCCATTTGACGTCGTTTCATATCACTTTGTTTCCGATCACTTTCGTACCATTGCAGATATATCTGTTTCAGATCCCTTCTACGCCGTTGTAGATCCATTCTTGAAAATGAAAAAAAAAAAAACTTTCCATATCTCCCTTGTTTTCACTTTGTTTCCCTTGAAACTTCCCTAACACCCCTGTAATCCCATTCTGCATATTTCATTCCTAAGGACCCTATCCCAAATTCCACTTCCCAAAGCCATAAATTCCACATTTGTCTATTTTTAGGGTTTGCCATAACTTCTTCAATTTTCACCCACTCGCCTCCAAATTTTGCCACCGTGTTCACTCCCCATTTCTGCTTCTTTGTCCCTCTTTGAAAATTTTTCTCATTCTTTCACTCCGCTTCTGAAATTCCCATTTTTTGCTTCCTTGTCCATTAGAAAGTGTCCAAAACCTAGTCAAACCCCAATTACCCCTCCAAGTTTTTTCCAAATCCAAATTTCCCTTTACTAAATCAGCTTTTGTTTGTGTTTTTCTATCCATTCCCCCCACCCCTTAAAAAAAAAAAAAACTCCTAATTATGGTTGTCACCGGCGCAGGAGCAAAAACCATAGAGGAAGCACTTGCAGCCATCCAAACCAAACTCCAAGATCTGGATGAAAAATTTCTCAGCCTCCACCTTCAGCATTTAGCCATGAACAATAACCGACAGCAAGAATCTTCTGCAACCAATGGGTTCTCTTCTTCCAACAATTTCTGTAGTCTGAAGCTTGAATTTCCTTGCTTCAATGGTATTGATCCGATTGGATGGATCTATCATGTAGAATAGTATTTCAGTCCGCATAATACTTTTGATGTCCAAAAAGTTCCACTTGCATCCTTTCACTTGGAACAAGAAGCCCTTCAATGGTACCGTTGGTACATCAAGGCTCATGACGAGCCAAAATGGACAGATTTTTGCCAACTCCTTTTGCAACGATTTGGTCCTAGTGCTTTTGATGACTTCACCGGAGCACTCATTAAACTTTGACAAAGTGGCACTATGAGAGAGTATCAGAACGAATTTGAGAAACTAGCCAATCACACAGAACGATTGTCTGATGAATTCTACAGGAGTTGTTTTATCAGTGGTCTTAAGGATGAAATCCGATCAGAGGTTAAAATGTTCTATCCCAACACAATGATGGAAGTCCTAGGGTTGGCTAAGTTGGCAGAAGACAAGATTGCCGCTCAACAGCGCTCCAAACCCACTTTTGTTCCCTTCCGAAATATGGGTTCTCAATGACCTCCAATCCCGCCAGCTCCTCGACCAACTCCTATCAAGCATTTGTTTGAAACAAAGATGTAGGAACACAGAGAAAAAGTGCTTTGTTATAATTTTGATGAAAAATTCACTCGAGGACATAGATGTGTTCAACAAAAGCTCTATCTCTTGGATGTGAATTCTCCACCTGCCTTTGAAGTTGGTGAAGAAGCTCCAGATACACCAGATGATCAAGTCGACATTCAGGAGCCACCTATTGACCTTCCATCTCAGGAAGACCACCCAGAGATATCTCTCCATGCTTTATCTGGCGTCACCACCCCCCAAACAATGCGGGTCAGGGGTTACTTCAAGATGCTTCCTCTTAGAATACTCATTGATTATGATAGCACTCATAACTTCATTGACCCTCGGATCTCCAAACATGCTAAGTGTTTTGTCCATCCTTGCTCCAACTTTGAAGTCATGGTTGCCAATGGGGGAACCTTACCTTGCAAGGGAAAGTGTCACAATGTGTGTATCTCTCTGAAAGATTATAACCTGCACTCTGACATGTTTGCTTTGTCCTTAGGCAGATGTGATGTCGTTTTGGGCGTTCAATGGTTACACACACTTGGCCCCATCTTATGGGATTTTGCTGAACTTTGGATGCAGTTTTCAGTCAATGGGACACAACACAAATTATGGGCATACAACTAGGGTCTCTCCACATCATCGGTTCACATCGCCTGGAAAAGATCCTTAAGAAGAATTCACATGGTATCAATGCTCGCTCCGTTCCATTTAGATGCACCCACCAATAGTCTCCACTACTTCCTTGGATAGATATGCAGGTGTCTTGGTTGCACCAGTGGGCTTGCCGCCTTCAAGAGACCTTTCCGGTAAGCATTTAGCCGCATCTACATCTCAGCAGGAAATGATGGCTATTTTGCATGCAGTACATAAGTGGTAGCCATCCCTATTAGGACATTATTTCTTCATCAAGACTGATCTCCAGAGTCTAGAACATTTTCTGGAACAACGGGTCTCCTCACCAGCACACTGGAAATGGGTTATCCAACTCATGGGTTATGACTATGCGATTGCTTACAAGAAGGGTGAGGATAATATGGTGGCAGATGCTGTTTCTTGCTAATTTGATGACCCAGTTTCTCTTACAGCTATTTCTTTGCTTATTCCAAATTGGTTGCAATCTGTTCAACAGGGCTATCTATTCCATGAACTCCATCCTTCTTTATCGGCAGGGCAGTTTGGGTTCCTCAAAACCTGTGACCGGGAACAACGTAACTTCTTTTGGCAGGGACTGAAAATGAAAATTCACTAGATGGTGGTTGACTGTGATACTTGTCAGGTCAACAAGGGTGAAACGCCACTCCTTTCAGGACTGCTCGAACCCTTTCCCATCCCTACACAAATGTGGACAACTATTTCTATGGATTTCCTAGAAGCACTCGAGTGGTACAATACCACATCTAAAAGGACACCATATGAAGCAGTTTATGGACCGACACCACCATTTCTTCTTCCATACACGCTCAGCAGCTCCCCAGTTCAGGAAATTGACTCGGTTCTTCGAAACCGCGATTAGATTCTTCTCATTCTGCAGGACAATCTTCACATGGAAAGAATTCAACTGAAACAACAAGCCAATCAACACCGTTCTGAGCACACTTTTCACGCAGATGATATGATCCTTCTTCATCTACAGCCTTCCAAGCAATCCTCCCTGAAACTCAAAAGGCGTTAGTGGGCCAAAATTCAACCCAAGGATGCTACAGGGGAACCACTCCTTTAGATTCTGCATCAATTTCCACATATAAAGCTTTGAGGACAAAGCTTTTCTAAGGGAGAGGGGATTTTAGGAACCCATGTTGTTATAGGTCAAATCTGCACTTCTCCATCCGTGATCACCTTGAGCTGTCGATCACACAAAAGGACAACTAGGATTGAAGAGCATGATTGCCTTAGATGATGAATGGACTAGACTTCCCCTCTGCAGCTGACAAAACCCTCTTTTTACCTACTTTTAAGGAAAAACGCTACCCTACAAGCATGATAGTAGCGTTTGCCTCCAGAAATACTCTAGTCGAATTCATTAAAGTAGCGTTTTCCCTCAGAAATACTCTACTTTGCTTCAATAGAGTAGCGTACAGCCTCATAAATTTTGCAAACGCTAGTTGTAAAGCAGGAAAGTTGCATGTTGAACGCTACTCCACTTAAGAAAAGTAGCGTACACCTTAAAAAGTAATAAAAAATATATTAATTTGATGAATTGGGATTAGTTGAAGTTGGTTTTGCAACTTCCCAATCAAACTACCTCTCGATCCAAACTGCCTACCTTGTCCCATAAATACAATGGGGATAGATGAGAGAGGGGAGGAGAAACTATGCATTAAGGGTTGTTACGATGTAGGAATTCCAAAGTTAGTGTGAAGAATAGGAGCCCAGGATCCGGTTGCACAAGCACTCTGAATGATCAGGTATACTTATACTGATTATTTTCTTTTGACAATAAGGTTGAAATGCCCTTCTCGTCCCAATCAAATGTCTAATGGATTACATATTTGTTTGGATTAAATGCTTGATTGTATTTGATGTCTAAATTGTATTTCAATTTCATCATTGTTATATCAGTCAAGATATGCTGAGGAAGGTATCTTTTTATTGCAGGTTCGTCAGACGGAAGATCAAGTGGAGGATCGATCGAAGGAGCAAGCGAAAGCTAGGATCGAACTTCGTTAATAAGGTATGCCTTCAAGAACCTTGATATCTTTCCTTTTGTAGAAGCCTATGTGATATGATTAATGTATTTATCTATAACCCCAGAAGTTGGTAGTGTCCCTCTCCTCGTTATAGGGTAGAATTCCTGAACAACAGACTGGCAACTCCACTGGGGACCAATTGTTTTTTCTGTTCTAGGAGACTCATTTGACTTTCCTTCCAGTGCTTTTTGATCTTTTTTGATCCTCTGAGAGGCTCTGTAGGTTATTGTAGCCTGTTTCCATTGCTTGACTTACCTCAGTTTCAAGTTTTGAAGCCTATTTTAAACCTTCTTTGGCAAAAATGCTGGTTTTCTATGCATACAGTAGCGTTCATCTCCTGAAAAATGATGGTTTTCCTTTACACAGTAGGGTACACCTCCTGAAAAATGTTGGTTTGCCTTTACACAGTAGAGTACACCTCCTGAAAAACGTAGGTTTCTCTACTGCACAATAGAGTATTTTCCTGTAAGTCTCTGTTTGTTTTTGGGATTTGATTTTTGCCTGTGTGGCTTGATTCCAGCCTCTGTTTTTGCTTTCCCAACTGATACTTGAGGTCTTTATGCCTTGGTTGAGATTTGTTTGCCTCTCCTAAGTCCCTTAGGTCATTTTTTGCTTGCTTGAGTACTTTTGAGGTGCCTTGCTTGTTTGTGGCTCTTTTTGAGGACCGTGCTTTGTTCCTTGTTGGACATAGCTACACTTCTGTACCCTAGATGCTTGTTGCGGGTATATAGACCTTTGTTTATCACATTTTTTATTTGTTGCAACACTAAGCATACTTTGATGGTGTCTTGGCCTTTTATTTAGGGCTTGACCCCAAGTTGGAGTCTTTAGGGTGTTTTCAAAATTTTTTGAGTCTAGACAGTTCCTGGTTGCTTTGTCAGTTTTAGTTTCAAGTAACTTGAAGTCTTTTAGTTTGCTTCCATTTGGGTCTTTGTGATTGTAAGGTCATCTTTGGTTCGCTTGCCTACTATTATCTTGGCTTAGTGTTTTTAGGGTTCTTGATGCTTTGGAGGAACCTTTGAAGTTTGCCTTTCCATTTTAAAGCATCTCTTATCCTTTTTTTCTTTCCACTTTGTCTTCCAAGCCCAAGGTTTTTTTCCCTTTAAAAACTTTGTAGGACAAGTCTTTGTCAAGTAATCAAGTTGATTGTTGTAAACCTTAGAGTTGCTTTTCCTTACTTACATTGCTCTTTTAGGTCTTACTTGCTTCCAGCTTCGAGTTCTTTTTCTTTTACGTACATTGAAAAAAGCAAAAAATGAGTTTGGTAGTTTAAAGTAGTAAGGCTTATGATCATTTTGAAGTAGCGTAGTTTACTTTGTTTTGAATTTGAAAAGAAAAGAAAAAAGAAATTTTTTTTTGGTTTGCTTAAGCTTTCATTTTGGAAAGAGCATAAACGGAAAAAAGAAAAAGAGTCTTTTTGTTGGTTTGAAAGTTATTTCTTTTTCACTTTACTTTCTCAAACCATTTCCACACAATGCACTATCCTGTTGAGTAAAAAGTTGCCTTAAAAAGAATTTTAATAAAATAAATTAGAAACATTTTCTTTTTAGAAATACATGACACCAACTAGCTTAGGCTAGAGTTTCGAGCTTAAAACACCTTAAACTACTCGGAACTAGTTTCATTACGAAACAATCATAGTACAACTTTCATTTAGGTAAACCCATATATATCAAATAACCCTGGTATGCTCTACTCAAACCAGAGTTAAGCACGAGGCCGTGGAAGATCGGAATTGTTGAGGATAACCCCCTCACTTTCCTTTTGACCATAAACCAGAGTCGATTCGCGTATGGGGGTTATGGGGGTCCTTTTGGACTTCAGGATTTTCTACCCTACCCATGCGTTTTGACTAGGCTGATGACTGTCCCCCCATGATATTTCATATGTATGGTAGCCTTAGTATCAGACCTTTAGGATCCTACATAGGTAAAGTGGGCAGTTATTCCCACTTCACCTAGGACAGGCATGGAAGGTAACCCTCTGGAAGTACTCCCGAGAAAGTGGTTTCGTGATTCAAGTGCTTGCACCCAGTGGACCTCTTGTGGACGCCATGAAACTGACCGTCAGTACTCTATTAGTCTGTTCTGGGCCCTAATCATCCCAGACTTACTTCTGAGAGTATTTGTTATCCGTTCTATTGGTTTGATTACTTAGGATTTTTTAGTGGTATGCTGTTTGTTCCTTAGTCTTATTGGCCACTAGGTTTTTACTTGGTGTTATTTTTATATAATTGTGGATGACCAACAGCTTTGTAGGTCTTGAAGGTTGCAAAACCTTCCCCCACCCATTGTGAAGCCACTACCACCACCACGACGATGGAGGACTGACTCTAGTGGTCTTCTTGAACTTACTGGTGAAATAGAGGTTCCTGGTGAACCACAACCTAGAACCCCAGATCAACAAGTTCTTAATACTGTCGAGGTTGAGGATATTACTTCTAGTGATTTTAACACTCCTTTAAACCCTCCTCTTACCGGACTTAACGATCCACTTTTGGTACCTGTTGGTTTCCAGCAACCCGAGTATAGTGCATATTTTTTCACACCTGGGAATATTATGACTAACCCAGGAGATGAACAGGGAGTTCCACAAACTCCCACAATGGGTATGAATACAAGGATTGTAAATCCTTCTTCCACTGCTACACCGAGTTCGTCGCAAATAGCTTCTGCTTCAACTCCGTCCTTCAGTTTCAATGCTGGTACGTTAGGCATGCCAAGCTCAACAGCTTTGACATCCGCCTCAGTTACCACACCTACTTTTGGACCCAATAATGAAGTGCATGTCACCCCACCTGCTGTAACTCAACAATCATACCATATACCTAGTACTTGGATTTCCACACCCAATGTAGGGCTGAAGCCTCTACAACTATGCTTGTCATGAATACCATGACTATGCCATCCACCTCGACTATCCCTAGTTTTAACACCTTTGCAGGTTACAATATGAATCAAAGTAACATACCTGCAGGAAATATCCCCTTTTCTTTGTTTTCTAGAGGAGGGTGTAATATTTTTAACCAACAATATGGCGGGGCTAACACCCAGCCACAGTGGACGAATACATAGGGTACCAACCCACTTTCATTGGGGTGGGGTAATTTCAACAACACTTTCACACACCAACAAATGGCTGGGGGAAACCCCTTCCAGCAGATGGCTGGGGGCAACCTCTACCAACAAATGGTTGGGGAAACCCCTACCAACAAATGGCTGGGGGAAACCCTAACCAGCAGTTTATGGGTCAAACAATGGGAGGTTCCCCCTTTATTACCCCAGCTTATCAAATGCCATCTTATAGACCTCGTTTACCATTTCTGGTAACTTTGAATTTGCCATATCTTTCCAAGTTAACGAATGATCCAGTGTGCCATAATGTTACGTGGCCACCAGTTCCCACTAAGCTACCTTCGGATATTCCAAAATTCGAAGGTAAAACTGGTGAGGATCTTGGTGATCATGTTACCACTTTTCACCTCTGGTGTTCTTCGAACTTGTTGAACGAAGATTCCGTTAGGTTGAGACTTTTTCAAAGAACCTTGACTGGTGCTGCAGCCAAAGGGTACATTGAGTTACCTGCAGCCACCTTTTTTAACTTTCGGGATCTCACCGTAGTATTTTTGAACCACTTCCAGCTTCCTGTTCGGTACGATGCTGGAACAGATCTTTTGCCTACTTTTAGACAAAACAAAGGCACCCATTTATCTAATCACATTAAGGAGTGGTGAAGACAGAAGAGGCTTATTAAGGCCAATATCCCCCCAAAATTCTTATTAGAGTGGTATCTGAAATCACTCCTTCCTTATGTTTCTAAGGAAGTAGCTACTTCTGGGGTGTCATAAGAAGAAGAAGCCATTCTAAGGACCCAACAACTTTACTTGGTTTATGCTCAGTCTGGGATCCTTTACGAGATTATACCTGATGCACTGCGATCAAACATTGATCTAAGTAGACCAAAACTTGGACCACATGCTGACGGCATAGTAGGTTCAGTTGATACTATAGCCTTTGAAGCATTGATTAAACAGGTTCATGCCTTATCGGTCAAACAATTGACTATAGAAGTGACTCCCGTCACAACCTCTCCTTCTACTACTAAATTTGTATAGCAGATTCAGACTAATCAAAAGGGCCCTCGGCATCCCAACAATAAAAATAAGGGCAAGAAAGGAGAGGGGAACCAGTAGAAGCCCAAAAACAAAGAAAATGCTGAGGAGGGTAACAAAGAAAATAAGAAGGTCAAGTTCCCTTCCAAGCTTTGCAAGCAGGACCAACTCACTCACCAATGCCCTCTAATCAAAGAAGCCCAGAAGCTGCTTCAAGAAAAGAAACCTGTTGTCCTTAAAGATCCATTTCCAAAAGGGCAGGGATCATCTTCTAGCACCTCCAATGCTGGGGGCACCACCCATGCTTCAGTTGATCAAACTTTATTAATATGGTTAACTCGGATGCTCTTTTACAAATGCGGGTAAGAAATTATACCCCGCATTCACAGAATAAGGATAAAGATGTTCCTAAATCTTCCACTCCTCTCCACATACCTATGGACCCACTGCCCAAGATCCCAAAAGGTGTCTTGAAACGGGCTTCACACAATCCCAATGCATGGGCTCCTTCCAATTACAGTGTGGTTGAAGATCTAGCCCAGACCCCTTGTGCTATGTCCACCTTAGAAGTTTTGAAAAGTTGTCCATTACAACGAAATGCACTTCTTGCAGCAATTGGAAGTATGGAATCATCCAACATGACTGTGCGTTTTGATATGTCTGATATCAAATAGCAATTGCTGTACCACTTTTCTCTTCAGATAGAGGTAGTTCATGGTCCTATGACCATTGGGCGAGCTGTTGTAGATGAAGGCGCATCTACGTGTGTAATGTCAATTTCCTGCTGGAAAGCCTTGGGCTCTCCCGAGTCAGCCCCCTCTAACACACTGCTTACTGTATTTGATGGCAGAACCTTTCGTCCACACGGAGTCTTGCCATCATTCAATGTCACACTGGCCGGTAAGACAGTTCCTATAGAGATTGAAGTTCTGGAAGCTCCTCTTGATTACAATATGTTGTCAGGCAGGAGCTGAACATATGCCATGCAAGCTATTGCATTGGCAGTTTTCCGAGTTGCTATGTTCCCTCACGAAGGTAAGATCGTCATGGTCGATCAACTTTCGTTCTCTCGGTGAAACGACTAGACTTCATCGGAATCCACTATTGCTTTGGTTGATCAATCTGCCCTAGTAAGCGAGATTTTAGGAGCAGGGCTTTACGGGTCATTAATAGGCACTTTTGACCTACCCTCTTCCGTTCTTTTTATGCGTTCCGATGAAGGTACATCTACTGAAACTTTCACGGTCAGTTAAAGGATTGATCCATAGATCCTTCCTACTATATTAGAACCCTTAGTGCCCTTATCCATTGCAGAAGTAGCATACATGGAAGCACATTATGCTGCAACAGAACATATCGTGACTCGCCAGTCTCTGCTGAGTTGGATATGGACTATGCTCCTGCATGGTCAGTAGACTCGACCCACTCTTTCGACTGTTTAGACACGGTTTTTCCTTTCGACGAAGCCATTTTGGAAGCCATGATGGGCCTGGACCAACCTTGGGAACACATGCACCATAGGTCCTACCTACTTCTAAATCTAGATAGGATAGAGAGAGGAGAGTTTTCGATGAGACCTGGTGGGAATGTTGATTTGTTCTCTTCCACTTCAAGTACTATTTATGCTGAAGGGAATATGGCTAATATATCGAGAACCATCCCGATTAACATTTCCACTAGACCCGGGGTCGTGGAAAACATTTTTATTGGAGTAGATTGCTCTCCAGAATAGATCGCTTTGTATACCAAACTTTATAAATAATTTCATGATATTTTTGCTTGGTCTTATGAGGAGATGCCAGGCATCGATCCAGCCATCATCGAGCATGTCATCACAACATATCCTAATGCGAAACCTGTGAGACAAAAGCTCCATCCAGTGAATCCTCGAATAGCGGCTGCCATTAAGGCGGAGGTTGAAAAATTGCTTAAAGCTGGATTTATCTATCCGATCGACATGACTGAATGGGTTTCGAACCTTGTTCCAGTTGATAAAAAGCAAGGTACCATTCGAGTTTGTGCTGACTTTTGGTATTTGAACAAATCATGTCCGAAAGATAACTACCCCACACCATTTATTGACTAGATCATAGATGCATGCACGGGACACGAGATGTTTTATTTCATGGATGGATTTTTGGGATATAATCAAATTCAAATCAAACCCGAAGATCAACAGAAAACAACTTTTATTTTCCCATGGGGAACCTTTGCTTATCGGAAGATTCCATTTGGCTTAAAGAATGCTGGAGCTACGCTCCAGGGAGCAATGAATTTCGCTTTTCACGATATCAAGCACATAGTTGAACCCTACCTGGATGACCTCCCGGCGCAATCTCGCAAGAGACGGGATCATCCAGCTCATTTGAGACTTGCGTTTGAACGATGCATAGAATACAAGATTGGATTGAATCCTAATAAGTGTGTATTCTGCGTCAAATCTGGATGATTACTGGGTTTCATTCTATCCAGTCGTGGCATAATGGTCGACTAATTAAAAGTTGAAGCGATTGTAAATCTGCCTCCTCCTCGCACCTTGAGACAACTCCAAAGTTTGCAAGGCATGTCTAACTTCTTACGACGTTTCATTATAAACTATGCCAAAATTACAAAAGGTTTCATGAGACTACTTAAACAAGATACCTACTTTTTGTGGGATGAGGTGGCTCAACAATCATTTGAGGCCTTGAAAAAGGCACTACTATCAGCCCCCTTATTAAGCTCACCTCATTATACAAAATATTTCCTCTTATATTTGACGGCATCACTTTACACAATTGGCATAGTACTAGTTCAGGAGGATGGCACGCTCCAAGAGAATGTAGTTTATTATCTCTCATGCACATTGATAGCTCCTGAGATTAAGTATTCACATGTTGAGAAGTTAGCACTAGCTGCGGTCTATGTAGTGTAGAGGCTTTGTCACTATATCCTTTTACGAACGACCAATGTGATTGCGGAGGTCAATCCTTTCCAATATGTTCTCACTCGACATATCGTCGGTGGGAAATACAATAAATGGATTGTAATCCTGCAGGAATTCGATTTGGTATTTCAGTCTACCAAGTTGAAGAAATCACTAGTGTTCGCTGAATTAATTTCAAAATTTCCAAATGACTTAGTGCATATTGAGGAAGAGTCATCATTCCAAGATGAAGATATCTTCCTTATTGCCTCCTTTGACCCATGGTATGGGGATATTTTAGTATATCTCCAGACTTTGAGGTGTCCTACCACTTTTTCTAGAGAGGAACGACACAAACTGAAAAGTCATGCAAAAAGCTATCTCATTATTTCTAACACTTTGTATGGACGTGGGATAGACTCCATCTTACGACGTTGTTTGACTTTAGAAGAAGCAGAGTCAGTATTGAATGATGCTCATAGTGGAGCTTGTGGGGGTCATCTTTCTGGGTTGGCGACAACTCAGAAAATACTGCATGCCGAGTATTTTTGGCCTACAATCTTTAAAGATTGTGTGGAAGCTATAAAACGTTGCCATCCATGTCAGTTTTTCACCAGAAAAATGAGAGCACATCCAACTCCTCTTCATCTTGTGATCACAGCAGGTCCCTTCACCAAATGGGGGGCTGATTATATGACTTGTAATCTAGTTTCGGCTGGAGGCCATCGTTATATTATCGTTGCCGTCGACTACTTCACCAAGTGGGCCGAGGCAATGCCTACTGTTAAAGAGGATGGAGAAATCATCACTTATTTCGTATTCAATCAGATTATCGCAAGGTTCGGCATAACCAAAGTGATTATGACAGATCATGGTCGTCATTTTCAGAACAGCATGATGACCGAGCTTTATACCATGCTAAGTTTTTGTCAGGAGCATTCATCTTCATTTTATCCACAGGCAAATGGTTAGGTCGAAGCGGTTAACAAAACTTTGAAGACTATTCTACAAAGAACCATTAATGTCAGTAGAAATAACTGGCACATCATGTTGTATCTTGCTCTTTTGGGTTACTGAGCAAACGTAAAGACTGCTACTAGGTTCTCTCCCTTCCAACTTGTGCATGGGATAGAAGCAATCATTCCGATTGAATATGAGATTCCCTCATTAAAGTTGGTTGTCCAACTATTACCAGAAACTTCAGTACTAGAAGAATGTTTGCTACATTTAGAAAATCTAGACGAACAATGTCGCGATGCGCTCACCGCAAATGAAGTCCATAAGAAACAAGTCAAAGGACAGTATGATAAGTCTGTCAGACCTAGGGTTTTTCTTGAAGGAGACCTTGTTCTGCTTTGGGATCAGGATAAGGAAGCTTTAGGGGCTGGCAAGTTCAAGTCCATGTGGCTCGGTCCTTACATAATCTCGAAGGTGCTAAAGAAAGGAGCTTATGAGCTAACGGACTACGAGGGTAATAAGCCGCTCGTGCCTAGAAATGGGCTCTACCTAAAGAAGTACTACGCTTAGGAATTTGTGCTTTTTCATGTATTATAGTTGTACATTTTGTAGAACTAGTTTTTGCTTGTGATTGTTAGTTGACCTTATGTGTGTTTTCTCGCTTCATGTTTCAGATGTCGACTGAACACTTTTTAGGATTTGCTGATGGTGCTAGTCGCAACACCCGATAGTTGGCTTTAGCAGCTTGGGTCATTTACTCACCGACTGGCCAACTAGTTTCTTCGGGGGGTGTTTGTTTGGGTCCCACAACAAATAACGTAGCTGAGTATAGTGCGGTCATAGAAATTCTCCAGGATGCTCTCGTCCAGGGCATTTTATAGTTGGAGGTAAGACTTGATTCGCAACTAGTTGTATTTCAGTTGACAGGTGTTTATTAGATTAGAGATCCTATTTTGCTACGATAGGTTTTGCGAGTTAAATTATTGGAAAGGCAGTTTGATTCCATCATATATCAACATATTCCAAAAAATTTGAATGCATTAGTTGATTCATTTGCAAATTATGTTTTAGATTGGCATTTGTATCATACATGTCTATAAATAAACATTTGCACATAAATTTAAACACACACATGTAAATATAAGCCGATACTGTATCAAAAAATAGTTTGAGTTTGGAACATAGGTCTATCATAGAGTCATGTCATAAGATACAAAATTGGGCTCGATGGCCTAAAAAATATACATAAAATATCCTTCTCTTATGGATAATGTGGGGCCTCATCGGCATCCACTACCTCTCGGTAACATATGACCAGGCTGGCTACCTTCCAGAGCAGCCTAATCCAGGCTGGGGGCACACTGACTACATCCTCCTGCATGTCTATGGGTATCCACTCAATGCGATATGTAGGAATTTCATGAGTCAAACGACTCATCTTTCTCTCTACAGCCCCTAGCATAGCATCAGCTGCACCCACATCAACGGGCCTCACGAAAGTAGTAGGATGTCCCTCGGGACGAACTAGTCCTGCATCTGCATAAGACACTTTGTTTTAGTATTTTCAAACTCACCATAAAAATAATATACTTTAAATTGAAAAAATTAAATAATTTTCAAAACATAAACATACCTATGTCTCCCCAGGCACCACCTGGAGGAAGTACCAGCTCTAGATCATGATAGAAGTCTAATCTAGCATATGGAAACTACTCAAATGCAGGCACCTGTCTCTCCCACCATCCCCAAAAATCATCGCTGTGATAGCAAAAGTGGCTTTCACCACCACCCTAGCGGAGAAAAATGTCACCCCAACGGCCCAATCTTGGCTCACGAGGAATAACAGGGGGCAAAGGCATGCCCAAACTAAGAGGAGGTACCCTCTCAAAGAAGAAGGTACAAAGGATGCTACCATATCCAAAGTTCTTCATTCTCCCGGTCTTACATCCCGAGAGTTGAAGCTTCATGTTTGCTAAGAGACTTGTGCACCAATCATATACATGACCTTGTAGGAATTCGACAGCAAGCTTTGAGGCTAACTGTTGTGTGGCACTCCCTCCCATTCGGTTCAACATACTTAAAATAACCTTCAGAGGGAGTCTTGTAAGAGTAGAAATAAGAATATGACTTCCACATTTCTCAGTGCCTTCCACACAATAGGCATTTACATAATCTTTCACAGACATGGCACTCACATTACGTGAGGACCCTTTCAAATTTACAGGATCTCCCCTCCTAGAGAGCCCTGTAATGAATTATATGTCGTCAATAGTGAGCTCCAAGGTCTCTCCTCGGATATTAAACACATTTGCATCGGCATCCCAACACTAAATGAGTCTTTTAAGTAAGCGATTGAGTGCCCTCATGTTTACGGTTTAGTAGAATTTCAACAATCCACATCTTCTAAGTGCATGGAGAGTGGTAGGATCTTGCATAGCCACCCTATCCATCTCTTCATGCTCCCTCTCCCTCCAAATAAGTGCCATCCTGTCAAAAGAAGGGTCAATTTTTAGTTTTTGAGTATTTTCTAAACATTTTTAGGAAAAAATGCTACTTTATAACCACACAGTGATGTTTGGATGCTACTGTCCTTGAGGAAAAGTAGAGTTCACCTTCAAAAATAATTTACCTTTGCATAGTAGTGTACATGAAAATCACGAGTTGAGCATGGTTAGAAAAGTGATTTTAAGCATGAAAATTGACAAATGAACCATCAAAATGCAAGTTGGGATGAAAATAACTTACTTGGAAGAAGAATGAGGTTTAATGGTGGCCCGATTTGATCACTATGAACAGATGAAGATCAAGGGTTTGCTCCAAAACTTTCCCTACAATTCCAAATGTGATATTTGAGTTTTCAAAATGAAATTACATATATGAATTTGAATTTGATTTTTTACCCACTTTTTGAAAAGTCTATAGTTTCAAATTTCATAAAAAAGGGTTCTATTTAATCATTAATACCTATAAATGTTGATGAGATGAATTTAACCTATGTTTCTCAAATTTTCACTAGATTTTCGTAGCATCAATCTATTATGACTTAATTTCTTTATTGACGAACCACGTTAAGTACTTTATCGTTAAAATTTTATGTCATTGAAGATTTTTTGTCGTTAATACTAACACGATTGTTGAGATCCTAGTCTTTGGCAGGTCATGAGTTATGATCCTAGTAGCTATCATTTAAGTCATTTTAAGCTCTTGTTTGGACTATTGAAACCTAAACAAGATTGCCAAGCAAACTCGTCCTCTTCAAGCTCATTAAAGGAACTGAAGGCCCATCTGCTTAAGTATAAGTTTAACCCTTTTCCGGACTTTTGTGGATTACTTATGAAAAAGGAATACTCTAGTCATCCGTGGCTAGAAGAGTTCTTCTTCCATTGTTTTACACTTTTTCGGGGGAGGAGACTAACTTTACGAAAAAGGACCTTTTGGAGCCTTCTTTAGGGTTTTCAGGCTCTGGAAATATGAAAACACCAAGCGAGCACTCACCTACTCGGGCTCGATGTAAAATCCACGAGAGGGTGTATAGAGGATTGTTTAAGTTTTTCATACTCTAGAAACAGGAAAACACCGGCGTGCATTAACCTACTTAGGCTCGATACTAAAATCCACGAGTAGGTGAATGGATTTATTATTTAAGTTTTTCAGACTCCTTAAAATTGAAAACACTGGCGAGCAAGAACAGATCTCAGCTCGATATTAAAATCCAGAGATTAGTACTATAGAGTAATCTTCTATCTCTTATTCGAACTCTGTAAACAATGAAGAAGGTCCTGAGTCTTCCTCCCATGGGCTCGTTAAACTCTTTACATGGTTGGATCTATTGAGTTTTCATTCTTTCTTGGACTCATTAAAACAACAAGAAAGGTATTCTTTTATCTAAAAAGATAAGGGATAAGAAGGCTATATCACATCTTACAGTTTCAAAGGCAGTTCAATCAGTCACATCCTTGAACATAGCACCTAATTGAGTTTTCATGTCAGTTGGGTTTTAGTTTTTGACTTTAGGGTGAACCTGATCTCCGAGTTGTTTACTCCCCCGATTGGTTATTCTTCCAACCATATGGAGGGTCTACTAATGTCTCCTACATTGTAGGCTTATATCACTTCCCCATCATATTGAAAACTGCCTAAGTCACTTTGTGTCGTGCTCACTGTTCAAGGATACAACCTGTGTCGGTCATTCTACAGTTTACCTTGACCTCATGTGTCGGCCATCCTAGTGTCAGTCTGGGAATGAAGTTTAGAGTTTCAGTTAGTACCTTGAGGATTGCAGTCACCAGTGGTAATCTCTCTCACTGTTGAATTATGAGAATACATCAATGTCTCTTATTTGATAGGTTCCTCAAGTGTTCAACGTCAAGTCCATTTATTCACACTTCTTGGATCATACTAAGTACCTTGGGCCCGATTATCATTATTGGTGGAAGCCCTCATGTTTGGTAACGGTATACATCAATGACCGATAATCAAACTATACCCCCCATGTTCGAATTTCAGCTCATTTATTCACATGGTTAGGGTTTGTGCCTTGGGTTGTTTGGATGAAGACCTTGGAATTTTGATAGCATTACCTCATTATGTTATCACCCAAGCTGCACAAGGCTGAGCCTTACTCATTTTTGGCTCTCCATGAGACATAGATCCAGTTTGTTGTTATGGCTATGATCTCTCATTCTGACATGGATCCACATTTGTATTTCAGTGGCCATGCTATATATAAATCTCCTAGTTATGTATTGGAGATCATGTTGTATCATACTACACATTTGTATGATGTCAAGATTGTAATTGCTCGCTGACCTTGATCGTTATTTCAAGTACTTTTGTGACTTGGTTCTGCGGTTTCTTGCTCCTCTGCTGACTTGGAATTATAATGTATTTCGGCCATCGCTTCACTCTAACCTCACACATTAGGGGGCATCTGTTATAGGTCAAATCTGTACTTCTCCATCCGTGATCACCTTGACCTGTCGATCACACAAAAGGACAACTGGGATTGAAGAGCATGATTGCCTTAGATGATGAATGGACTAGACTTACCCCTCTGCAGCTGAAAAAACCCTCTTTTACCTACTTTTAAGGAAAAACACTACCCTACAAGCATGATAGTAGTGTTTGCCTCCAGAAATACTCTAGTCCACTTCATTAAAGTATCATTTTCCCTCATAAATACTCTACTTTGCTTCAATAGAGTAGCGTATAGCCTTAGAAATCTTGCAAACCCTGGTTGTAAAGAAGGGAAGTTGCATGTTGAATGCTACTCCACTTAAGAAAAGTAGCATACACCTTAAAAAGTAATCAAAAATATATTAATTTGATGAATTGGGATCAGTTGAAGTTGGTTTTGCAACTTCCCCAACTTCCCAATCATACTACCTCTCGATCCAAACTACCTACCTTGTCCCATAAATATAGGGGGGATAGATGAGAGAGGGGAGGAGAAACTATGCATTAAGGGTTGTTACGCTAGAGGAATTCCAAAGTTAGTGTGAAGAGCAAGAGCCCAAGATCTGGTTGCACAAGCACTCTGAATGATCAGGTATACTTGTACTAATTATTTGCTTTTGACAATAAAGGTTGAAATGCCCTTCCCGTCCCAATCAAATGTCTAATGGATTGCATATTTGTTTGGATTAAATGCTTGATTGTATTTGATGTCTAAATTGTATTTCAATTTCGTCATTGTTATATCAGTCAAGATATGTTGAGGAAGGTATCTTTGTATTGCAGGTTCGTCAAACAGAAGATCAAGTGGAGGATTGATCGAAGGAGCAAGCGAAACTAGGATCGAACTTCGTTAATAAGGTATGCCTTCAAGAAACTTGATCTCTTTCCTTTTGTAGAAGCCTATGTAATATGATTAATGTATTTACCTATCACCCCAGAAGTTGGTAGTGTCCCTCTCCTCGCTATAGGGTAGAATTCCCGAACAACACATTTCAACCCTGTTGATGTATATGTAACTTCGGAATGTATTTCATCTATGTATTTTACATATATTTATTGTACCCTTATAAGAGATGTGTCATTCCTCTATAAGGAAGTGTCGTCATGTGGATTGACAAGTGTTGCAAGTGTGTGTACTTGCCGATGGGTTATTATACCACCATGTGGGGTCGGCCCTGAATTATATATATTATAATGTGGATGTAGCTAGCTAGACAAGTCGGCCCCATAAGGTCACTGGGCAAAAAGGTTAGTATAAATAGAGATTGGAGATCTCTATTTTACTCATTCGGAAAAGTACATCTCTCTCACTCAGAAAGTGGCGCACTAGTGAGGAGGAGGATCATCTGATACTAGAAGACTATCTCAGTATATTTTGGTTGTACTTTGGTTGAGCCATTGCTCTCTCTATCTCTGAGGAAGTTGTGGGGTTTTTCACCTTAGGGTTTTCCCCACAGAAACTCTATGTCTCTTGTCTCTTATGCTTTTGATTATTGTGATGCTTGTCATACTTATTGTGATTGTCATGCATTGATATACTGCATATGTTATTCTCTCAGTAAAGATCCTAGAGTATTGTGAATTAATGCTCAAAATTTAACATGGTATCAGAGCTAACCTGAGAAGAAGACATTTTGCAGTGACGGAAACTTGAGTTTCTTGTTTATTGGGTTTCTCTCCACAGATTTTGGAAAAACAATATAGTAGATTGACTCTAATCATTAAGGCGCATCTATCTATCCAATCAGAATTCAATTCCGAGCATTTTCAGATTTGGCCCTAAAAATTAGGGTTTCCACAAAAATAGGAATTTCTGGAATCTGAAGACACAGCTGGAAGCTCCTTGCAAAAATTGAAGTTTAGAGCTTTGGATTGAGATTTTTGGCTAGGTAGATCTCTGGGAAAATCAAACCCTAATTCAGGGCTCTCCCTAGTGAACTCGGGAGGACAAAAAGTCAAATCTGAAGGGTAAAACTTTGATGATCTCAAATTCTGAATGCACCAGGCTGATCAGCTCATCAAAGCACATCTTTCTATCCTTTCAGAAATTTGAAATTCACATTTTGAATTTTTAGGGTTTTTTCGACAAACCCTAATCTGGGACCGGATCCAGTTTTCAGCATTTCAAGTGGTAAGACCTAAATCTTTTCTATTTCCATTTGAAGTACTCTTTAAGATGTCTCTCCACACCAAGCTTGAGGATAAGCTTGAAGGGGCTGATAACTTCCGAGCCTGGAAGTATAGGATTGGGTTAATCCTGGAAGAGAATGAATTGGACTCATATATAAACGAAGACATCCCTATCCCAGAGGATGAAGAGGCCAAGGTATTGCATAAGAAGAACTTGGTCAAGGCAAAGAGAATCATTGCTGATTCTATCAAAGACCATCTCATACCCCATGTGTCTTCTCTTAAGACACCCAAGGAGATGTTTGACTCTTTGACCAAGCTATTTGAAGGGAAGAACATAAATCAGAAGATGACCCTGCAGAACCAATTGAAAGGAGTAAAGTTTCATAATGGAGAAACCATTCAATCTTATTTTTCAAGGGTCTCCCAGATCAAGGAACAACTAGAAGCAGTGGATGAAATGGTGGAGAATGGTGAAGTGGTGATGACCACTCTAAATGGCCTACCCAGGTCATGGGATTCCTTTATTCAAGGAATTTGTGCAAGGAAGAAGTTGATCTCCTTCAACAGATTGCGGGAAGAATGCTCTCAAGAAGAATCTAGACTTATAGCTCGTGAGGAAAAGATGGGAGGTGAAGATCAAGCTCTTGCAGCTCACACCAAAAGAAGCAATCCCAAGAAGGAGCACTCTCACCACAAGAGATCCTATCAAAAGAATAAGAAGGATCTAAGATGCTTCACATGCAATGAGAAGGGTCACTTTGCTTCAGATTGTCCCAAGAACAAAAGGGATAATAACAACAACTCCAGCAAGAAGAAGAAGGGCAGCAAAAGAAAGTTTCATGCTCATGCTGCCGAGAATGATAAACCTCCAAAGAAGAAGGCTAGGGCAGAAAGTGATGATAGTGATGTTGACTCATCAAGTGAAGAAGAGTATGTTCTAATCTCTGCTCTCATAGGTACCATATCCCATGGTTTTAATGATTGGTTGATTGATAGTGGAGCTTCCAAACACATGACTAGGTTTAAGGAATCTTTTGTGAATCTATCTGAACATGAATCACCCCATAAGGTGAAACTTGGGGATGATTATCAATACGCAATCAAAGGAAGTGGTGAAGCCTCCTACAACCTAGATTCTGGAAAATCTTTGAAGATGAAAGAAGTCCTTTATGTACCTGGGCTCAAGAAGAACTTACTCTCCATCTCTGCTTTGGATGCAAAAGGCATAAGGGTTGCATTTGTGGATGGTCAAGTCCTAATGTGGCCAAAGGGAAAGAACATAGATGATGCAGTAGTGATTGGAGAGCAAGAGGGAGGTTTGTATAAATTGAAGGGACAACCTGAACATGCCATGGTACATGAATCCATGGAACCAAGTGAAGTTTGGCATAGAAGACTTGTTCATATGCACTATAGAGCACTTCCAATTGCAAGCAAGGCTGTAGAGGGTCTTCCTGAAATCAAGACCAAACATGAAGGTGTTTGCAAAGGATGTGCAAAAGGTAAGAACATTGAGAAGGCTTTCCCAAGCAGTGAAAGCAAAGCAAAAGACATCCTGGAAATCATCCACTCAGATGTATGTGGTCCTATGTCATCCAGTTCTCTAAGCGGGTATGTTTACTATGTCTCATTTATTGATGACTTCTCCAAGAAGACTTGGGTATACTTCTTGAAGAACAAAGATGAGGTGTTTGATAAATTCAAGGAATTCAAAACCTTGATGGAGAATCAAACTGACAAGAAGATCAAAACATTCAGATCCGACAATGGTGGAGAATTCACCTCAAGTGACTTCAAGAATCTTTGTAGTGATTCAGGGATTAAGAGGGAGTTGACTGCTCCTTATAATCCTCAACAGAATCGAGTTACAGAAAGGAAGAACATAACTATCATGGAAGCAGCAAGGGAAATGCTGCATGACCAGGATCTACCTATGCATCTATGGGTAGAAGCAGCTAGAACAGTTGTATATGTGCAGAACAGAACACCCCACAAGATATTGGACAACAAGACACCAGAAGAGGTCTTTTATGGTAAGAAACCTGAAGTCAGTCATCTCAGAATATTTGGTTGTCCAGTATACACTCATGTTCCAAAGGAAAAGAGGACTAAACTAGATCCTTCAGGAAAGAAGGGTATCTTTGTGGGTTACAGTGAAAGCTCGAAGGCTTACAGAATATACTTTCCAGGGTTCAAGAAGATTGATGTCAGCAGGGATGTAACATTTGATGAAAAATCAACATTCATCAAATCAAGGAAGGCACCTATCGAAGTTTATCAAGAACCTAAGGAAACTAGATTTCAAGACTCTACCATGACTGAAGCAGTTCCAGAAGTTGTTCTTGAGTTTGAAGATCCGCAAGAACCTGTAGATCCACCCCGAGAGGATAACTCTCACAAGAGGAAACCTGCATGGGCTAGAGAGCTCATTCAAGATGTAGAAAGATTTGGCATTCCAGAAGAAGAACACAGAGCAAAGAAGAGAACCAGATCACATACCAGCTATGTTGCTTTACTCTGTGACATTATGAAGAAAGAGCCTTCCAGTTATGAAGAAGCAGTAGAAAAGAAAGAATGGAAGGATGCCATGGTTGAGGAATACCAATCAATAATGAAGAATGATGTTTGGGATGTTGTCCCAAGACCTAAAGAGAATTCTGTTGTGACTTCCAAATGGATCTACAAAATCAAGCATGCTGCAGATGGCAGTGTAGAGAAATACAATGCAAGATTCGTAGCTCGTGGCTTCTCTCAGAAAGAGGGAATAGATTATGAAGAAACTTTTGCACCTGTAACCAGGTATACTTCCATCATAACAGTACTTGCCCTAGCTGCAGCAATGAGATGGAAAATACACCAAATGTCAAGACTGCTTTCTTGAATGGTGTAGTTGAAGAGGAAGTATATGTGGAGCAGCCACTCAGTTCTGAAATACATGACAGGGAGTCATATGTATGCAGATTGAAGAAATCCTTGTATGGCTTGAAACAAGCTCCCAGAACTTGGTATGGTAGGATGGACAGTTTCCTATCTAGTTTGGGCTTTACCAAGAGTAAAGCGGATTCCAACCTTTACTACAAGGTTGAGGAAGGGAATCTTGTGATTCTAATCCGGTATGTGGATGACTTATTTGTAATAGGAGATGACAGACTGATTGCAGATACTAAGAGGAAGCTTGCTGCTGAATTCGATATGAAAGATTTGGGAATGATGCATTATTTCCTAGGTATGGAGGTGTGGCAAAGTGCAGGTGGGATCTTCCTTGGTCAAGGGAAGTACACAGTAGATATCCTGAAGAGATTTGGGATAATGGATTGCAAGGCGATGGCTACACCTATGGCATCGAATCTGAAGCTTCTATGTGATGCTTCATTTGAGCCGGTTGATGTCTCTATGTATCGTCAGATGATTGGGTCCTTAATGTACCTGACGAACACGAGACCAGATATTTGCTTTGCAGTGAACACATTGAGTCAGTTCCTGACAGATCCGAGGAGTGTTTATTTGGTTGTTGTAAAGCATGTTCTGAGGTACCTGAAGGGTACAGTGGATTATGGGCTCAAGTATGAGGTGAATCAAAAGTTTAACCTGCAGGGTTATGTTGACTCAGATTGGGCTGGCAGTGCTGCAGATAGGAAGAGCAGATCTAGGTGCTGCTTCAGTATGGGATCAGGTGTGATCTCTTGGTTTAGTAGGAAGCAGTCCTGCGTAGCACTGAGTACAGCTGAGGCAGAGTATGTTGCAGCCTGTTCAGCTAGTTGTGAGGCAGTATGGCTACGGAAGCTACTGTCTGAGTTATTTGATCTCTCGTTGGATGCTACTGGTATCTTCTGTGATAACCAGAGTTGTGTGAAGCTGTCCGAGAACCCAGTGTTTCATGACAGGTCGAAACACATAGACATCAAATATCACTATATCAGGGATATGGTGCAGAGAGGAGCTGTGAAGCTCCTGTATGTTGTGACGGACGAGCAGATTGCAGATGTGCTGACGAAGCCACTAGCTAGGGTGAATTTCGAGTACTTCAGAGAGAGGCTTGGCGTTCTTCAAATCGAGGACACTTCGAGGAAGAAGTGATGGACACATTTTCTGAAGCCATTCCAAGCATGTTGGAAGGAGGATCCTTCACATGGATGTGGATGTAAGCGCTGGATGATGAGCATCAAGATGATGTTCTGGTTTATGCTTGGATATGATCAGTTAGATCATTTTTATATATATGTATGCATCATGTTGGATGCTGGATATGATCAGTTGGATCATTTTTGTATATATATGTATGCATCATGTTGGATGCTAGATATGATCAGTTGGATCATTTTTATGTATGTATGTATGCATCATGTTGGATGTTGGATATGATCAGTTGCATCATTTTTATGTATGTATGTATGTATGCATCATGTTGGATGCTTGGACCATGTATATGTATATGTATCAGGTGGATCATGTATGATGATATGTAGATACTTGGTATGCATCAGGTAGATGCATTGTATGATCAGGATGATCATGGATGACGAACTTCAAGATGTTTCTCCAAATGACATGTAGCAGGATGTTGCAGTGATGATGATCAGGATGATCATGTGTACATCAGGATGATGTATGGGGAGTATCAGGTTGATACTCTGTGGCCATGGAACAGGTTGTGCAGATAAGCATGTAATTTGTGCCCTGGGAGATTTGCAGATGGTCTTTCGAGGTTTTTCCTATGGCATGTAACTCGTACCCTAGGACATTTGGAAAATGCTCTTTCGAGGTTTTAATTGGGACATATAATTTGTGCCCTAGGAGATCTACAGATAGTCTTTCGAGTTTTTTCCTATGGCATGTAATTTGTGCCCTGGGATATCTGGCAGATGCTCTTTTGAGGTTTTGTCCTATGGCATGTAATTTGCTCCTGGGAGATTTGGACAGGATGAAAAAGGCCTCAGATGCTTCATCCAGGTTTTGTGGTGGACCACATGTAATGTGCTCCTGGGAGATCCGACAGGTAGAACCGTGTGCTCGTAACAGCCTGGGATGCTTCAGCCAGGTTTTGTGGTGAGACCACATGTAATGTGATCCTGGGAGATCCAAAAGGTAGAGCCGTGTGCTCGTAACAGCCTGGGATGCTTCAGCCAGGTGTTGTGGTGAGATCACATGTAATGTGCTCCTGGGAGATCCGACAGGTAGAGCCGTGTGCTCGTAACAACCTGGGATGCTTCAGCCAGATTTTGTGATGGGTCACATGTAATGTGCTCCTGGGAGAACCTACAGGTAGAGCTGTGTGCTCGTAATAGCCTGGGATGCTGCAGCTAGGTTTTGTGACACACGTAATAAGTCCTGAAAATTCCACATTATGGCCAGTGATGATGAAGACCTACAGGTGGTGGCCCTACATCCAGTATGAAAAAGGACTGGCTCTCTAGAACTTCCTATGACGAGTAGAGTCAGAGATTGGTTGAGATAGCAGCAGCAGTGACGATGATGATGACGATGATCCTGAGAAGAAGACTTGTCTAGCAGAACTGTGTCGAGAAATACCTTCCTAGTTAAGAGGGAGTGTTGATGTATATGTAACTTCGGAATGTATTTCATCTGTGTATTTTATATATATTTATTGTACCCTTACAAGAGATGTGTCATTCCTTTATAAGGAAGTGTCGTCATGCAAGTGTGTGTACTTGCCGATGGGTTATTAGACCACCATGTGGGGTCGGCCCTGAATTATATATATTATAATGTGGATGTACCTAGCTAGACAAGTTGGCCCCATAAGGTCACTGGGCAAAAAGGTTAGTATAAATAGAGATCGGAGATCTCTATTTTACTCATTCGAAAAAGTACATCTCTCTCACTCAGAACGTGGCGCACTAGTGAGGAGGAGGATCATCTGCTACTAGGAGACTATCTCAGTGTATTTTGGTTGTACTTTGGTTGAGCCATTGCTCTCTCTATCTCTGAGGAAGTTGTGGGGTTTTTCACCTTAGGGTTTTCCCCATGGAAACTTTGTGTTACTTGTCTCTTATGCTTTTGATTCTTGTGATGCTTGTCATACTTATTGTGATTGTCATGCATTGATATACTGCATATGTTATTCTCTCAGTAAAGATCCTAGAGTATTGTGAATTAATGCTCAAAATTTAACAAACCCTTCTATTTACTTTGTTGGTATATTGTTGTTGGACGCATATGCTTTGTAAGTCATGCCGTAGTATTGTTGATCCATAGTTTGTATTATTGTTGTTGGATGCATATGCTTTGTAAGTCATCCCATAGTAATTGTTGATCCATATTTTGTATTGGCCCATGGTATTGGCGCCTAGACTTAGTATATAAGTTTGTGTTGAGACCAATGAAGGTACCATGAAGTTATTTGTATTGAGCTTGCTCAAAGGAGGTTGCCCCCTCAAAGTAGCCTGCTATCAATATAAAAGTGATTCTGAGTTCTGTTATTTATGCTATCTCGTGTGTTTCATTAATTAATTATTGTAGGTTCTTCACACTTACTATGTCTCACTACATCCAGGTATCTTCTATTCCATCTTGATGGTCTTACCTCTCCCAATGAAGCTTGGATAAAGCTTCAAGAATTGTTTGGAAAGACTGATGAATTAAGAGGCCACCAACGATAATGACCTAGTTTCATCGAGTCCACAGAATTTCGATAACCTCCAGGATTTATTCTCCAAATTCAAGTCACTTGTTCTAAAGTTGAGGCAATTTTTTATTGATAAAAAACATGAGCAACTAATCTTGTCCATTCTCTCCAAGCTTGGCCCAGATTACTTAGTCTTTGTTTTGATCTTCTACTCAACCAGAAAAGCAGTTCGAAACTGGAAGAGTCCTACTCTCTTAGAATTCATGGAGTCTCTTACACAAGAACAAGACAAATTGGTGTTGATGGGAGCCATAAAAAATCCATCAAAATACCACTATATGAATGTTGTAGATTCAAAGGGTTCGTAAGGGAAGAAGAAGGGTGACTTCAAGAAGCCCACTGATCCGAGGAAAGACAAGCAGAAACTTTCTGAAGACTCCTACCACTCAAAGAAGAATCCAAATAAGAAGAATGAGAAGGCAAAGTGTACTTATTGCAGTAGGGGATTTCATCCTGAAAGATCCTGCATGAAGAAAACCATTGATCAAATGGCTCTACTCCTGGAGAAAGCCAACATTTCTCTTCCTGAGAGTGCAAAGAGGAAGGATGGAGGACAAAATTCTGAAGATAAGGACAGAGTGCATGCATTGATGTCAAGCACATCCAAGCCTACCTCACTTATTCTTGATTCTGGAGCTTCAAGGCACATGGTGTCTACAAGTGAGTTCTTTACTTCACTTGACTTTGCCTATCGTCCAAATATTGTGTTGGGTGACAATTATGAAACTTCAAGCAAATGAAATGGCATCATATATCTCGATTTTGTCTCATTGAATAATGTCTTGTATGTTCCTGGACTTGCTGCTAACCTTTTGTCAGTATACCAGATGACCCACACAAGTTCACCCAAAAAGGTGATCTTTACACCAAATGATGTTGAGATCTGTGAAATGTCAACAGGCTGAATTGTTGCATTAAGCATTGTTAACCATAGCTCTATAATCTACAAGTTTTCTCATTTTGTTCCATTCCCCTCACCTTTTTCTCTTTTAATCCATGCCAATGAGTCAAGCAAATTGTGGCATGAAATATTTGGCCACCTAAACTATAAATATATTTCCAAACTTCATGAGAAAGAAATGGTCATAGGGCTGCCCCGTATCAGATTTTCCAAAGGTGTCTGTCAAAGTTGCATCCTAGGAAAACACCCTGAGCATAAGTATGGGAGATCCAAAATTGAGCAAAACTCTGCACCCTTGGAGCTTATTCACAATGACATATCAGTTCCATTCCCCCATGAGTCCTTGAACCATGCCAAATACATCCTTACCTTCATAGATGAATTTTCCAGGTATTGTTGGATCTATTTCATCAAGCTAAAGTCAGAAGTTTTTCGTCTGTTCAAGCTTTTCAAGGCCTTAGTTGAGAACTAGTATGGTAGACATATCAAGATTATCAGATCGAGTACATCAAATCCGATTTTCATCAATTTTGTGCCTCTTCAGGCATACAAATGCAACACTCTGTTCCATATACACCTCAGCAGAATGGTGTTGCTGAGAGGAAGAACAGATCATTGAAGGAAATGGCCACATGTATGCTTGAGGCAAAGTCTTTATCTCCAAGTATTTTGGATGAGGAAATCAATTGTGCCACATAAATTCAAAATAGGGTGCCTCACAAATCTCTCAAAGGAATCACTCATTTTGAGGCTTGGACTAGGAACAAACCTGATATTTCTCATTTCAGGATTTAAGACTCCAAGGCTTGGGCTACGATTCCACTTGAGAAGAGGAGGGCTATGCAGCCACAAAGACAACCTTGTGTTTTTGTTTTCTATTCAGAGGACTCCAAAGGATATAATTTGTTGAACATGGCTACTGAAAAATCCTTCATTGAAAGAAGTGTTCAATTCGAAGAACATCCCTCTCAGAATGTTGAAATTGGAGAACCATCTTCACCACCACCTGAAGAAGTAAGTGATGTTGCTATTGAATTTTTTTATTATGATATTTCTAATAATGAAGACCATTTTATTACAGATCCTAATTCACCAATAAGGCCTAAATGGTTTGCTAATACTTTGCAAGTAGTAGGTGAACTAGTGGGAAGTCCTCAGGACACAAGGAGGACTATATCACAATTTGAGACTGCTCTCAATGTGAATGAACCCTACCTATCTAAGAGATGTTATATGATGGTGGATTATGATCCTTAGACATATGAGGAAGCCTCACATGACCCAATATGGGAGGATTCCATGGATGAGGAGTTTCATTCACTGCAGAAGAATGAGATATGGGAGCTAGTCAAGCCCCCCTAGGTAGAAAATTGGTAAGGAGTAAGTGGATCTACAAAACCAAGTGTGTAGCTGATGGTACAAAAGTGAAATATAAGGCTAGGCTGGTGGAAAATGGCTTCTCCCAAGTCCATGGCCTTGACTACAATGAGACTTTTGCACCATTTGCATAGAAGGATTCGATAAGAATAGTTCTGGCAATTTCTACATCCAAGTGCTGGGAAGTGCACCACATGGATGTCAAGAGTGCATTCCTCCATGGGGATATCAAGGAGGAGATTTATATGTAGCAGCCAGAAGGATATACATCTAATCCTAACTATGTTTGTAGGTTGGGGAAGTCCTTATATTGGCTTAAGCAAGCCCCCAAGGGTTGGTATGCCAAAATGGACAACTTTCTCTTGTCACAATCTTATGTGAGATGAAAATATGATCCTAATGTTTACATGAAGTTGATTGATGGTTCAATTATGATTATAGTGTTATATGTTGATGATCTACTAATCACAGGTAGCTCTACTGATCAAATATCTTCATTAATTATTGCTTTGCATCAATATTTTTCCATGAGTGACTTGGGAATTCTTAAGCAGTTTTTGGGGCTTGATATTTCTCAAAATGAGAATGGACTTAAGGTATCTCATTACAAATATGCATCTGACCCGCTAAAGATGTTCAGTATGGCTGGTTGCAAGCCTTCAAAGGCTCCTTTCCTTTTAGGAGTTAGACTTGAAGAAGCAGAATCTAAACCTTTGGTTGACAACACCTTCTATAGGCAGCTTGCTGGCAGCTTGTTATACTTGACTCATACTTGACTTGATATTGCATATGCTGTGAGTGTGGCATCAAGATACATGGAGCAGCCTCATGAGATCCATTGGAGGGATACAAAAAGAATCTTGCACTTGTGCAAGGCACCAATACTGATGGGATTCACTATGTTGCAGATTCTAGCCTAGATCTTCTTGGCTTTACTGACTCAGATTGGGATGGTGATAGCCTTGACAAAAAATCCACATATGGATTTCTATCCATGATTGGAGGTGGTCCTGTTTGCTGGTGTAGCAAGAAACAGAGTGCAATTGCACAAGTTTTCTAAACTCACCAGAAGCTATTTATGGATGTCCTAAAATATATTCTGGATATTTCTAGACAATTCTGAGTTAGATTGGCGCACATGTTGCTTTTACTACTTTTTACCACTTTTTGGGTGAAAGGTAAAAGCTAGTTGACTAGGGAAACTGTTTTTTTTGGCCCACTCATCCTCCATGATGTTTCTTCCTTCCATTTTTGGGATTTGGCATGTTTTTTCATCATACATCACTATCTGATCACTAAATCAGAAATTCATGAGCCTTTGGTGTGACTTGGAGAACACACTTGCCACCTAGGGGGGATTTGCATTATTTTGGTAATTCAGCTTTTGTGTGAATTCGAATGGAATCTTTATGCATTCGAATATATGATGTAAATATATATATATTGAAAGTAGTTTAATTTCCCAATATTGGCTGATGTAACATTATTCTCTTGAGTAATTCAATTTGCATCTTACGTGAGTAAATTTCAGTGTTCTTGACTAGTTGTGTGGGATCTTCTGTGAGAGTGTGTAATTTATTGATCAGATATTGGTGTGAACTAAATTTCACATATACTTGATGAATTCGTTAATTTCTTTGGACTTGTGGGAATTTTGTCTTCTTCCCTTCTCAATAATCTATATAGTTAATCCGTCGTGGAGGAGAACTGGAGTGCCATGAGTGTAAATATTTATTTGATTTCAATTGTTATTTGTACTTAATTTTTATATGTTTATTGTCATTTATTTGATTTAAATTGTTATTTGTTAATTTATATATATATATATATATATATATTGATATATTAAATTATATAATATATATAAATAATATATTTATATAATATAAGTAAAAAATAAGTAACAAATAACAAAAACACTTCACCCAACTACCAAACACTATTGAGATCTGTCAAAACCTATTGAGTCCTATACTCTAAACCTCTTGAGCCTTGTTGAACCTGTTGAGCATTCTACATAAATCGGCATGGAGCAGAGGAGACCCTAAACCCTACTAAAATGTCTTCTATAAGGCATCATTTCACACTCTCATTGCTGAAATATAAACTAATAAAATCAAAAGATTGATTCATTTATTGGAATATTGTATTTCATATTGTTGTCTTGTGGTACTCGTGCTTTCCATGAAATAACATTGTAAACTTTTATGTTTTTTTTGTTGTATTCATTTTCCGAACTCCCCAAATTTGAGCAGTAAGTCTTTATTTTACAGAATGATGTTTATGAGTTCCCAATTACCCCCATGTTGGGTTTTGGATATTCAATTTTTGTTGTGGGGCACTAGTCTCTATAGTTCTTGTTAATTACATAACCCAATGGTCTTAATGTCGTTGGATCAATTGGGGATTTGTCTCAATATGTTTTCTTCAATGTAGTTACGTTTCCCTTTGTTGATGGAATTACAACAAAATCCTTAAAATATTGAGCGAAAACCATTTCAAACCACCCACAACATTATGTAATACTCAAAGAAACCCATTTGATTTAAATTTCAAGCTTTTAATTATACTCAATTATCAAAAGTTCTGTCCAAGTATAAATGTGATATGATAGTTTACTCATCAGATTAACCATGAAAGAGATTAATTTTATGATGTTCCTTTCAATGATTTCCATTGAAGTATATATTTACTTAGTATTTTTAGTGATATATTTACGAGGTGAAATATTAAGAGCTACTTCTTCCCAAATATGAAAGTATATTTTTAGTTCCAACGACTCAAAGAACAACTAAGAATTAAGTTAGAAGTGTTGGGACCCTTAGCAAGAAATATTGAGAATAAGAGAAGTTTTAAGGTGGCATTTAAATTATGTAGAGATATCTATGAATTCGTCCTCCTTTAGTAGTTGAAAAATAGAGTATAGACAACATAGGGGCGATCTTCAAGATTTTCCAAGCAAAACAATAGTATAATCTAGCTATTTTGAAGTGTTAATATTGCTTGCCTCTAAATGCAATATACATAGTACAAGTTTCGAATGGGGAAAATATTAAAAATAAATAATTATACTTCTACTAGGATCCTGAATTTGTTTATCTTTCAACATAGGAAATATAGAACTGTATAAAAGGGTTCCACACCATAAAAATATCTAGTGCTAACACATCTCATAAAAGTAATGCTTTTTCTAGAAATGGAAGCCAAATACAACCTTTCATATCCCAATATAATATGATGTAAAATATCCACCTTACCAGGAAAATAGATTAGGCTCTTTGTATCAATGTTGGAGCTACCAAACAAAATCCAAAATAGAATTTACAAGGTAAATGGATATGTTTGTTTGGACCAAGGATGATTTCTTTCTAAGATGATACAACAGAGCCAATGCAATATATCACTTAAGATGTTGTCTAACCTTGCAAAAACGCCAATAGTATGGAGGATTATGAGGACCAAAATGATAGTAAAACTTCTAAGGCCTACAAAACATTGTATGGAAAGCAGTGTAGAATGATCCCAATGTTTTTGCAAAGGCATACAAAGATAATTAAATCTTGGTATCTTAATGGAATGTGACTAAACCTCCTTCAATGCATATCATAAAATTTCACAAGTGAGAAGAATACAAGCCTATAACTTACTGTGTTTAAAGTCAACTTCTTTTAGTGGGTGTAATAGAGTTATAGGTTTGCAAATGGCCCGAGATGCATTTTCAAAAGAATTGCTTATTCTTTGTTTCTCATATACTCATAACACACACAACTAAGATTCATGCTAGAAAAACAGTCTTAGTGGACAATGAACATGAAATGAGTGAAATGAAAACATATAATGCCTAATATTTTAGTGCGAATGCATCAAAGAGGATGGCCTCCATTTTATCAAGGATGTTGGATGTACTCTTGCACTCTAAGAATCAATTATGCTTAAATCTCTTAATTGCGTAAATGCCTCACAATACTTCCAAAAGAAAAACCACCAATATCAATAAAGAAAAATCCAAATAGGCCTAGTTATGAACCAATTTGGTTTTGGAGATGAATACTATGGAAGCATTTATCCCTCAAGGGATTCCACCACAACTAATAACATTTTACCATACAATACCACCATCAATTTGTGTTTGTAAATTTGCATACTTAGATAACAAAGAAGGCCAAAATGGTTTGAGGATATCAACAATTTGCTTCAAATGGACATTTTAGTGGAGTATTGGGTAGGGTAATTGTTGGGCGTAGTACATTTTGGGTACCATTTTTGGTAAAGTAGTTTTGGTGTGGACAAAACCAAGGAAAAGTGGTTCGAGGAAGCGGTCAACTCCAACGAAGTAGTCGAGAAACAAGGAAAATGGTTGTTGTGAAGATGTCAAAGGGCGGGGTTGAGTGAGTTAGTTAGGGTAATCCACTTGCATTAATGAGTTAAGTAGTTTGTAGTGGGAGAAGGGAGGAAATTTGTGTGCACCCTATAAATATGTAATAAGTTGGAAATTTTGGGACTGTTAGCAAATTAGTAAGCTATTTGGGAAATTACTGGTTTGTGTCTGTATTCAGCAAATTGCTTATGTTTTTGGTATGTTGATGTGGTTGGATGATATAAGAAGCCGAGTCGCGTGATATGCAGGATGTGTGCATAGATCTGTTGTAACTGAAGAGAAAGTCTGCAAGTCTTTAAAACATGAAATGCTTATCTATTGGCTACGAATCATGAATATAAGAAGCGCTTCCATGGTTTTTCCCATCTTGAGTTTCCACGTTAAAATCATGGTGTTAATTGTGATGTGATGTCTATGTGTTGTTCATTTTGCTTATGATTTGCATAAATCGATGAATGAATATGCTTATACTGAAGAAATATATGAATGCAAAGTATTTGATATGTTGTAGAAATTATGGTTAACTTATGAATTCTGTCGAAGTGCATGGCTTGTTGAAGATTGTGATTTGTCGAATATAGGGTTATGTGTTGAATGTTATGTGTGTCGAAACGTTCCCCTTCTACAGTGCAGAAACCTATTTCCTACAGTCCCCATAGGTACTTCGGGTGAAACTTCATCTACTCCATAGGTGTCGCTGAAAGGGATAAACCCCTTTCGGGCCAGTGTCTTCGGTTTTGTTGGTGTTATGTTGTGTGATTGAACCTTGGTTGAAGTATAAGTGCACCAACAAATGATTCTGTTGCTAGGACCAGGATTTATGTCAAAGGGAAATGTGGGATATGTGGCATCCTACTAATACGGAGGTCTAGGATTGGGTAGATCAGAAGCTGAGAGAGTTTTCTAAAGATCAGAACAAGCACCCTCGATTGGATGGCGAAGCATGGCTTGGTGAGTATGTTTTTTCTAATATTCATGAGGTTTTCTTTGGGGAGTTTCCTGCGATACTACATGAATGGTTGGAAAGGTTGACTGAACAAAAGATGAACTTCCAAGGAGGTGATCCTAGGAGTTGGACATATGAGCTGATCCAACAACTGAAAAGTGTGAATAATAAAATGTCATGTGTTGCGGATTACTGACTATATAGAATAATAGAGGGGTATATTAATGAATTTGATGTTGACACTATTAAGTCATATAGTGCAGCAGAATGAGAATTCTTTCAAGGACCATGCGGTAAATATATGATATCTTTAAATTTGTGGATTAAGATGCTGCTCTGTGGAAAAGGGGTGATGCGAATGGAATCTGATGGGTAAAGCATTTGTGTGTGGTGGGCATGGGTATCAAATGGAGGAAGGTATGGGAGAATGCATGGAATGAGCTCAAATGATAAGGAGATAAGAGAATGAGACAAATGAAGAGTGTGGGTTTCTGTGAAGGGGGAATATATTTCGGTCAAAAAAACGGAGGAGAACTATGACAAGGAGAGAAGGTTGTAGTGCGACTGAAATAAGGGATTAGGAACCAGTACCACAACTTGACAAAGATTATTACGATGAAGAGGATTATTACCAGCTCATTTCAGAGGAAGAAGAACCTACAGATCCATCTCATACTCGAGGATGAAACATACCCATGACCCCGTGTACATCTCCAGAAACTGAGGTAAGACATAGTAGTTCATCACATTTTTCCAGGCTAGTCAAAATAGTGGTAATAGTTAGAGTAACACTTCTCCAATTAGTAATATTCCAAGTAGTGGTCCATTAATATCAAATCAACCAAAAACCTAGACGCCCAGAATGGATGGGGATGACATGAAATTGCCAATATTTAATGGGAATGGGTCAGAAGACCCAAAGCAACAGCGGTTCCTATGTAATGTAGCCTGGACTGTTAAACAAGTAGAAGATCATAATGTCAAATTGGCACAGTTAATTATTACTACCTTTAGGGGCTACGCTTTGGATTGGTTTATGAAGATTTCAGAAGTTTTCGGTGGAAACAAATCAAAGGCCTTAACATAGGTTAAGGATGGGTCAAAAGATAAATTTGAAAAGCCAAAGTATGATTCATAGTGCATCACTGAGATCAAAGAGATTAAAAAATTGTCGAATGAAACTGTTTGGGACTTTGACCAAAGATTCAAGACACTGATGGCCCACACAAGTTTTCAAATGAACGACATTCAACACAAGGAGTGGTTTATAGCCTCTTTACTACCTCATATAAAAATTTTGTAGATGCAACAGAAAATTCCATCCTAGATGGAGGCTCTTGAGTTGGCTATGAAGTAGGAAGTGTCAAATGTCAGAGATACTAGAACTGGTATGGCTCAAATCCAATTGGAGCTGGAAAACATGTCAATTCAGATCGAAGACATCAAGAAGGGTAAGGAAAAAAGAGAAGATGTTTGGTGTACCAGATGCAAGGAGGAGGGTCACTCGAAATATCAATGTACGACTTTCCATGACTATATTGTTGTTGGAAATCTTAATCTGTTGAACCATGGAATGGGAATATGGTGTATAATTTGTCAAACCAGAGGACATTGACCAGAATAATGTTATTTTCTACAAAAAATGTTGATTACCACAAAAAACCTATGGTGTAAGTTTTTTTCGACCAGTCGGTAATGATGAGAAGAACTATTGAGCATATCAGTTTACCACAGAACGCACAGTAGATACTTACCTCATAAAAGGAGAAGAGCAATATGAAAGAAATAATGCGCAGTTTAATCAACGATGGGGTGGATTTCGAGGATGTGGACGAGGAGGATTTGGTTGAGGAAGAGGCCAGGTAATCTGTTATAATTATGGTACCCCGGGACATTATGCTAGAGAATGCCCAAATCCTACTTTGACCTGCACATATTGTAGGGCATTAGACCATACTATTGAATACTGTCCCCAACTTATAACAAAATGGAAGGTGAAGAATAACCGAAATCTGGACCAAAATGTTCATAATATTTTACCTGAGCCGCGACAGAAGAATCCTATTGTCATCGTGGTAACCAAAGGGGGAGCTACGATGAGGGATTCAAGGGAAATCATAACAACCAGTGGAATTCGAGAGTGAGGCCAACAGTTCAACGACCACCGCAATTTGACGTTCAAGAAGAGAAGGGAGTTTTCTTTGAAGCTCATGATGAATTTATGGAGAACCAAAATAAACCATCGACATCCTATCCACCACCAGTATTTGAATAAGGCCCTGTCTATGACATGCCACCTCGCTTTGACCAGTCTGTGTCAAGGAAAAGTTTGGGAAAGGCAAGTGCTTTGCACAATTTTTGAAAATTTCTTTAACTTTAATTAAGGATGAAAATGCATTACGGGAATTGCATAATTTAATCATAAAATCTGAGGAGGAATTGAGGCAATAAAGAGTTGTGAATCATGTACAAAATAGAGCAAAAATTAGCTGGGAGCTATGAATTAATGCACAAATTGGAGACTATGATATGGATTTTGTTATTTTGGATATGGGCTCAAATGCAAATATTATCACTAAGAATACTTGGGAAAATATGGGGAATCCTAAACTAGTGTGGTCACCCATTCAACTAATATTTTCAAATAAACAAAAATTCATACCCTTTGGAAGGATGGTAGGAGTCCCCTTCGAAGTGGAGGGACTATGTACCTTTGCATATTTTGAAATCATAGAGATTGTTGATGATACTAATATGTATCCTGCACTCCTGGGAAATTCAGAACCAAACTATTATTAACTTCAAGAAGAGGATGTTAACATTTGAGAATGATGAAATTATAATTGTCGCACCTCTGGATCTGTTGGAAGGATAGAGGTATGTCGAACCAGTCAAGGAAGAATATGATGCTCAAGATATGGACAATATTTATAATGTATCCTCGAGGATAAATGATTATATCAATCCCACAGTGTATTGTACATTGATCTAGTCAAGCGTTAGTACTTTCTCATCAAATTTTGGCAAAGCTCAGGAGAATTGGATGAATCGACTACATGAGGTCTCAATGCGAAGATGTGCTCGGCTTACGAAGTCACTATGCTGGGTTGGTAAAGAGGTATGTGACCTTACCACTTATGAAGGTTTGCCTAATTTGGATAAGTTTATTGTCGAATTTGAAGTTAAGGTGCTAGAACAACAACAGTTATTGGCATTAGATGTGGCATTGAAATCTATGCTAGCAATATGGTGGGATGTTCATAAATAATCCATAACGAGTTGGTCATAGTGTATACGATTTTTATAGATATGATTTGGAGAGGGAGTCTGATATGTTAGAGAGAAATATACTGGGTTAACTAACCATGTTGATCATATAACCACTTGTAGTGCAATTTGGAAGAGCATACCCAAGCAAGAGTGGGTCCACATATTCATACACACATTGGATAGTATACCAAGGAAATGGTATACGTCGATGGAGATTTGACAAGGAACTCCAGATTGGGATAATATGGCCATGAGTTTCAAGCAAACATTTAACTATGAAGATGAAATCTTGATAGTAGATGCATCTCTGCAAATCATAAAAGAAATTGTTTTTGAGGAAATTCTTGGGTGAGTATCTAATTTTCCCTAGTGGAATGCAATACTTGAAAAAATGATGGAATGCTATATGTTACAGTGTATTTTTCCACCTTGTGAGCATCAACATTTATTGGCCTTCAGTATCCATTGTATTAACTCAGATCCATTATTTTGCTGCAGGAATCAAGTTTCCCTATTTTTGTTCATGTATGCTTGATGTTCCATTATAGCCAGCATACACATAGGCTGCACCTAATTAGCCCGCGTACATCGAGTTAAATGGTAAAAATAGTAAAAAACTCTATTTTTACTCCCAAAAAGCGGTCTTAGGGTGACCTTTGGCCCTCCATATACCCCGAAACGACTCAATTCGACCTTTCACTTACCTTTGGAAGGATATATTTTGAGCTCTTATGGTGTATGGAAGGGAGGGGAAAGAGAGAGCAAGATAACTATAGTGGATTTTTTTCTGTGACTTGAGTCTACACTCATTGA
Source organism: Larix kaempferi (assembly GCA_027924585.1). NCBI lineage: Eukaryota > Viridiplantae > Streptophyta > Pinopsida > Pinales > Pinaceae > Larix > Larix kaempferi. The sequence goes on from BSBM01000386.1 coordinate 12,763,036, forward strand.
TCCTAGTTGTTGTGAACCCTTTATGTTCACCTACCAAATTCCTTTCATAGTTTGAGTTTGCCATTGCATGGAGGATTGAAGTGGTAGAGCCACAAGTGGAGGGACCTAGTTCTCGGTTTAGATTGGTTTCCGGAAAGAGGTTGCATTATGTACTTCTTGTTATTAATTAATGGAAATACTCATTTTCTCATCCAATTGATGTTGTGAATGTTGTTTAAATTAATTAATGGAAACACTCATTTTCTCGTCCAATTGATGTTGTGAATGTTGTTTAAATTACATTGGGTTACATTTGCTTATGATATCAGGGACCACTGCTATTGATTATGCTAATGTCTTTCACATATTATATGCACTTGCTTGTATTTGTTGTTGAGACTAATATGTAGGTTCAAGCGTAGAGGTTGAAAGCTGAATAGGGATCTACTTCGAACATCCGATTGAAGGTTGGTCTTTTCTCCATTATCTTAGCATTGTCATTTATATGGCATTGTTTTGAGAATTGAGTAGTGTTCTATCATTCATCTGTCTTTTGTGGTCTGCCCCATGCCATAGGAAGTTATATGATTCCAGATCTTAATGATACAAAAAACCATTCGACCACTAATCCGTTTTCATTTGGTATGCCTAGTCTTAATTCAAATGTTACATCCACTTCATCTGGTAGTCAAGCTAGCTTTAGCCTTGGTGATGGGGGCACTGCTCCCTCTGGGGGCGGTGCACCCTCTTTCACTCCATTTCAATTTGGGTCTTGTCATATCCCTTCGTCTAATCCACATGATGGGAGAGGACCACCTCCCATGCCTACCCCTAATTTTGGTGGGAACACTTCTCATAATACAACTCATATTCCACAGTTTAACACACATACTTCTACGCATATAATCGTGACTACAACCACATTTTCTAACTTGCATGTCCCTCTTAACATGGGAGGTGGGAACATACCTTTTTATGGTCATCATTTGACTTCCCCTGCTACAAATAGCACTTATATGTCCCATAATTATTGTGGTAACCCTTCTAATAATGCAGCCAGTTCTGGCCCATATTACAACACTCCTCACTATGGTGCTTACAACACACATATACCTTCTTTCCTTTACACGGGTCAAGTTGGAGGCGGATATCAGCCCTATGGTCATGGTCATGGTTTATATCATCCTCTAGGTCCTCAAGGTCAACCTCTTTTGGGAGCTTATAATCAAGCTTTACAACCGCAACTCCCGTTTCTTGCTCGTTTGAATCTAGAGATCTTTCGAAGCTCACAAATGATCCGGTGTGTCACGGTCCTACTTGGCCTGCAGTCCCTACCAAGCTCCCTTCTGAAATTCTGAAGTTCGAAGGGAAGAATGGTGAGGATTCAGGTGATCATGTTACTACTTTTCACCTTTGGTGCTCCTCGAATTCATTAAATCACAACTCCATTCGTTTGAGACCCTCACGGGGGAAGTCGTGAAATGGTACGTTGAGTTTCCTAGAGGCACTTACAGGGGTTTTAATGAGATAGCCTTGGTTTTCTTAAATCACTTTCAGTTGCCAGTTCGCTACGATACTAGAACCGAACTTTTATCTACCTTCTTCCAGAACAAGGCCATGCACATATCTGATCACATTCAGGAGTGGCGTCAATGGAAGAGGCTAGTGAAAGCCAACATTCATCTAGATTTTTTGTTGGAATAGTTCCTCAAGTATTTGCTTCCCTACATCTCTAAGGACGTTTCGGTGTCCGGCAGTATGACTGAGGAGCAAGCTATATTCAAATCCCAACAGCTAGATTTACTCTACACCCAGTATGGTATCCTGTACGATATTATTCCTGACGCACTGCGCTCATGTCATGAGCCCAAGCTTGTTCCTGGACCACATGCTGATGGCATTTTTGGATCCACGAGTACTCGAACCGTAGACTTGGTTACAAATCAAATGCAAAATTTTTCTATTAGCCAATCTACCCCCAGACAGGCTCACTCCTCGTCCACTTCCACCCAATCGTTCGATGTCCATTCTATACAATCGATGAACCCATCAGGTAACCAACAACCTAGTGGAAAGAAGAAGGGGAGAAACAATTGTAAGGGTGGAATAATGGGAATAATGGAAGTAATAGAAATAATCCTAGAAAAGAGAACGCCAACCCTCCTCCGGATGGCGAAAAGACTGGTGGGGACTGTAAGCCTAGATGTAAGGTGAAATTCCCTTGCAAACTTTGTGGGGAGGATCATCTTACCCACTTGTGTCCTCAAATTGAAGAAGCATCGAAGCATCTTGCACAGAGCCCAGCTGTGTTGAAAGATCCCCTTCCGCATCTTCAGAATATGGATTCGAATGCTCCCGTCACTGACTATGGGACTAACAAAACTTTGACATCCTCTTCTCATGCCGTTGGCTATGGATCCGTGAACATGGTTAAATATGAGGTTAGTGTTACTACTCGTCAATGCGATTATGGTGCACCACAACCAAATATGGGGAATGAGCCCCCTCCTCCTCCTGACTCTTCTCTACATATCGAGAAGCCCACTTCTATGCCGTTGATACCGAAAGGTATTCTTAAGTGCTCAGCGCATAATCCCAATGCCCGAGCTGCACAAAACTACTCCATTGTAGAATATTTGGGCCAAACTCCGTGTGCCATGTCGCCTCTTGAGGTTTTACAGGCATGTCCTTCTCAAAGGAGCTCCCTTTTATGTGCTTTGGGAGTTCAGGATCAGGGTAGCCCTAACATTATTAAATTTGACACTACTGATATGTAGCCTTACTTTCCCTATCATGTGGCTTTTCAAGTCCATGTTAGGTGCTTACAAAAAATCGTTAAATGTACGGTGGTTGACGAAGGGGCTTCTACCTCAGTAATGTCATTGGATTGTTGGAAATCTATTAGCTCTCCTCCCTTGTCAAAATCTATGACCATGCTTACTGCGTTCGATGGTTAGTTGTTTAGGCCACACGATATTCTCACTTCCCTTGAGGTCCACTTGGGTTGGAAATTCGTGCCTATTGAAGTTGAGATGGTTGATGCACCCATCGACTACAACCTTTTACTAGGTAGGAATTGGATCTATGCAATGAGAGTGATAGTGTCCTTGGTGGTTAGAGTTATTTGCTTTCCCCATGAAGGAAAAATTGTGACAGTTGATCAGCTAGACTTCTCCAGTTCCAATTTTGTATCATCGCCGGGAACTGTTGTTCCCCATATCGAAAATTCTCAGCCGGCAACTGGGAATATTGGTGTAGGATTGTAATCTTCTTTGATGGGATATTTCGACCTCCCTACACCAATATCCTTCATAGGAACCATCTTCGATGATGCTCCTTCCTCATTGAATCATGTACCGTTCCGGACATCATACTTTAGTGATCCGTGGAATTTACCTTCCATGAGTTCCCTGTCTGGAGATGTTTCTCACTTCAGAATGGCTATGCCCTTGTCTACAGCTGAGCTTGCTTATCATGATATTCACCAAGCCACTATGGAGCTAGATCTCTCTTCTTCGTGGAAAGAGGAAGAACATCCTGTTATGCTTCCCGTGTGGGCAGTCGACTCATCTTTCTCGCATGATTTCCTTGATGGTACTTTGGTTTTGGATGAAGCTATTATCGAGGCCATGAATGGTAGTGACACGCCTTGGGGGGATCCCTGTCATATATCTCGCTTCCTCCCCACACTTGATTTTATTGAATAAGATGAGCCTATTATACGATCTTCCATCAATTTGGATTTTGATCCAGTCACAGTTCTGTCCATCCCCGATTTAACATTAGAGACTGGTTTTCCTAATGTTGAGTCTTTGGACTCTCCTATAGACCCACAAATCGGTGTTCCTCCTGAGTTTGATTCCAAAGCTTTCAACTCCCATGATGATGAATATGTTCCTATAGATTTTTCCACGTCCTTCAACTTTGATCTTCATCCCAATGTTGATCATTTTCATTGTAATCCCCCAGGCTTTGGTACTATAGAGTCTTCATTAGTGAGCTCTACCTACATTATACCTCAGTTTGATAATAGTGAAGTTGAAACTATTTCTACTACCGTGACATGTATCAGATATGTCTTTACATACGTTTTAGATATGATTTTGGCACTAATGTTTCTTGGAGACAGGATTCTTAGCTGGACTTATACTTTTTTACTAGTCCTTTTCAACTTTTGGTTTGGTCATGGTGTTAAGATTCAACATGCTAAGATAGAAAATACCAGTATTACATTCCATTTCAGAACAATAGCATATACAGGATCACTGAAAGAACAGCAGGCACAACATAAACACAAGAGACACATATTTATCCTGAGAAACCCTCATGGGGTAGAAAACCCAGCAAAGATTCCTCAATATAGATGACCGGAAAATACAAATATGTAATCCCCAAGCATGAGCTCCTTCTCCTTCATAGAAAATCTCTCCCTCTCTCCTATGCGCCAATCACAAGTGAGTGAATAAATGAGATAAATGAGGAACACACCTCCTCTATTTATACTCAACTCCTAACTGACTTTTTACCCTAACAGAGCCGACTTCTCATAGGAGAGTCTAATAACCCCTAAATAACTAACTCAGGGCCGACCCCACATGGGAGATCGAATAACCCTAGTTACCACATTCTCTCAGAGGAATAAACATCTCCGGATATACAATACGGTCTCTACGGGGGAATGAAACATCTCCGGAATAATAAAGTACAAGTATAATATTCTTAGAAGTTACAATATATCAACACTCCCCCTTAACGATAAGGATATTATAACAACATCTGCAGGATCAAGGAGTCGTCAACTACATGATACATGATACATCTATAAATCATTGGAAGCTTTCTTCATACATCATCAGTAACTCAAACAGTTACTGGAACATCTTCAAGATCTTCAATACTAGATCTTCATCTTCTGCAGCACTCGAACAACTACAACAACATCATCATCTGGATCTCTCTATCAACAACATCAACATATGGATCCTCTCGATCAACAACATCAACATCTGGATCCTCTCGATCAACGACATCAACATCTGGATCCTCTCGATCAACAACATCATCATTTGATCCTCTCGATCAACAACATCATCATAGCAACATACTTTGCAATACACATGATCCAATTACGGGATGATCAATCCCTCTCACTTTAGGACATAGGTCCAAGGATGATACAATCCTGATCCACTTACGGGATGATCAATCCCTCTCAATTTAATACATCTCTCATTTCTATGGACAATGCAATCTAGATCAACGTACAGGATGATCAATCCTTATCACTTTAAGACATCTCTCATGTCTATGGATGATGCAATCCAGATCAACTTACAGGATGATCAATCCTTATCACTTTAAGACATCTCTCATGTCTAGAGACGATGCAATGCCAATCTACTTACAGGATGATTAATCCTTATCACTTTAAGACATCTCTCATGTCTAGGGATGATGCAATCCCAATCTACTTACAGGATGATTAATCCTTATCACTTTAATACATCTCTCATGTCTAGGGACGATGCAATCCCAATCTACTTATAGGATGATTAATCCTTATCACTTTAGGACATATCAACATGTCTAGGGATGATGCAATCCCAATCTACTTACAGGATGATTAATCCTTATCACTTTAAGACATCTCAACATGTCTAGGGAGGATGCAATCCCAATCTACTTACAGGACGATTAATCCTTATCACTTTAAGACATCTCAACATGTCTAGGGATGATGCAATCCCAATCTACTTATAGGATGATTAATCCTTATCACTTTAAGACATCTCAACATTTCTAGGGATGATGCAATCCCAATCTACTTACAAAATTATTAATCCTTATCACTTTAGGACATAAGTCCAAGGAAGATACAATCCTGATCCACTTATGAGATGATCAATCCCTATCACTTTAGGACATAAGTCCAAGGACGATGCAATCCTGATCCACTTACGGGATGATAAATCCCTATCACTTTAGGACATAAGTCCAAGGATGATGCAATCCCACTAGTCCTCTATGATAAAGTTTAAGTACCACTTCATCGACCTCATCGTCAGAACAGGTAGCCTCATCATCGATATAGGTATCCTCATCATCGATACAAGTATCCATATTAACACAGGTATCCTCATCATTGACCTTACCATCAATATAGGAAATCTCATCATCAATACAGGTATCCACATTGATACCAGTATCCAAATATCATCATTGACGATATCACTCCCCCTTTCGAGGAGGGTCCTTCTAAACGACACCAAGCTTGTCTCGGAAATACTCAAAATTTACTCGAGACAGAGGTTTGGTCAATATATTAGCAACTTGTTCATCAGTGCTCACATACTCAAGCTTGATAGCTCCTTTCTGCACGATATCCCATATATAAAAATATCAAATCTCTATGTGCTTTGACTTGTCATCGAACACTGACTTCTTTTTCATCTTGATACAACTCTGGTTGTCACACAGGATCATAGTGGGGTCCATCTCTAAGTCAAACAGTCCTGATAACAACTTTCGAAGCCATATCGCTTCACAACTAGCAGAGCAAGCAACTATATATTCCGCTTCGGCTATGCTGAGAGCCACACTGGACTGCTTCCTGCTAAACCACGTGATCATGGTAGATCCTAGACAATAACATCCGCCCGATGTGCTCTTCCTGTCTGATACACTTCCTTCCCAATCAGCATCTGTGTAGCCATAGAATCTGAAGTCATGATCTCCAAGATAGCGTAGACCAAAGTCTATCGTACCTTTTTAGGTACCTCATCACATGCTTTACAGCTATCAGGTGAACATGCCTAGGTTCCACTAGATACTAACTCAAGGTGTTCACAGCAAAGCATATATCTGGCCTAGTGTTTGTCAGATACATCAATGACCCAATAATATGTCTGTACAGAGTTACATCCACTAACTCTAATGAGTCATCAGTGAACAACTTCAAATTAGAATCCATGGGAGTGGCCATGGATTTACATTCCAACATATCAAATATTCTCAAGATTTCCACATCATACTTTCTCTGGTTGAGAAAGATTCCTTTTGGGCCTTTCCATACTTCTAGACCTAGGAAGTAATGCATCAATCCGAGATCTTTCATCTCAAATTCTGTAGCTAGCTTCTTCTTGCTTTCCATGATTTGTTTCTCATTTCCTATCAGAAAGAGATCATCCACATACAATAATAGTATGACAAGTTCATCATCCATAACCTTAAGGTAAAGGTTAGGATCAACTTTACTTTTGGTAAAGCCCAAGCTTGTCAAGAAGCTATCAATTCTCCCTCTGTGACTGAACATCATTCATACTCTGCATTGAGTGATCTTCTGCATATCTATCCGTGACATCTCTCGTCAGATGGGTCTACTGATATGAGCCTCAATATCATTCGAACTCTATGGTGAGTTCCTTATTGCATCCATCTAAGAGAATAATGTCATCTGTATATAGACACCATCTTCAACCTTGTAGCAATAGTTGAAATCCGCATCACCCATGGTGATCATTAATCTTATCAAATGACTATCGATCTTGGCTACCCATATAGAGCTTTCTTCAATTGAATCCTAGGAGTTTTCTCGATTCACACTTCTTATTCAATTACACCATTAAGAGAATGGTCTTATCTATCCACTTGGAGAAAACATCTCGTCATGATCCTCTTCCTGTTTCTAAGAGAATCCTCTAGCCACGAGCCTTCAATAGTATGTTTGATTTGTAAGTCTTCTTGTTGAACATCCATCACTTGTTTGGTGTTCATCATTCTTCATGATCTTTCCTACAAATCAAAGTTAATTACATGATTAGTAATACTTCATAATCATCAAATCATGTTGACATGATAACCTATTATGCATATAGATATGATTCACATCGTTATGCAACTATCTTGACCAATACTTTGGCACAACACTATATCCTATATGCATACAATGGTTATCTATATTCCTTCCATCTCTACTAGAGCATACTATCAAGAGCGTGCACAGCTCTCAACATGTCAACAAAGAGGTTTCACTCTAGATAAACAACAATGGAATGTTTATCCAGCTTACCCATCATATGCATATAGTAGTATACTGTTTAATGCTATATGAATGCTTACATTATGCATGATATATACAAATATGCATATAACTATTACGAGCAATATTATTGACTATTTAGAGATTCAAATAACAACTCAAATACTTATATTTTATGTTTGTGTGGTTGCCCCCCACTTGATCTCTATTTTATGATAGCATCATTATATGTCTTTGAAATTCTATCCATTCTGTACCACTATGGATGCTTAAGCATGCACTAGTGTCATCCTCATAATCATACATTCATTAGTATAATCTCAATACTATAAAAACAGTATGATTCTAAATAATATTAAGTATGTATGGTCATGATCATTTCATACACAGGTATACTTACCTAAGATCCTAACAAAGTAGGATTCTAACTTGATATAGGAAAACATACCTGGATTATCATGCTTGGTTATGTCTTAACATACCCAAACAATACCTTCTTTGTTCTCTTCAATGATTTAGAGACCTTGTGCTAGAACCTGCATATATCATAAGTTAATAATAGTAGAACAAAGTCATACATACCTCGTAAGTAGATCTTCTTTGTGATCAAAGACTATGGATGAGTCTTTGTCTTCATGTCACCATGGTCATAAAACTTGATTTGTCTTTCTTGATGTGCTTGTATCTTGTTAGCAGACAACATCATCCTCATACAACACCACAGGTGCATTAGTACAATCATATGTGTCATAACCCTAATCAATGAATGCCTTCTATCACTCACATGCATTCATTATCAAACAATCATAATTGTACTAACTCAATAACACGAGGACAAACATATTATGAACTTAATCAAGAATCAGATTTCAAAACATACCTGTGTCTTCTCAAGTCATACCTATCAAGTAGTCTTCTCTATAAGGGTAAAACCCTAACCATCCAAGGTAGATCACTTGTAAACATCTTATGTATGTTCATGGTGCTAAGATTATAGGATATCAATGCCATTTAAACCTTCTTCATCGCTGCCCTATGAGTCTCCAAACTTTGCTAGGGTTTCTTCTTACTTGAAAACCCTAATTTCAATCTCCTTCCTCCCACAACATTGTGATGGAGGATTAATATCTATGATGAATGGATTCCAAATCCATTATCAAAGCTTCCAATGTTGTATCAGGTGTCTCCAACATTGTATCAGGTCCTTCCAAACCTAAACACTGAAAACCCTAAGTGAGAGCTTCTTCCTCCTCTTCTTATATTTCCTCCATTGAGCCAATTTAGATGTTCTGTCATATTTCTAACCCCATAGGTCTGAGCTTTAATGGACTCTCTGAGAGAGAGTTATGCGAAGTGTCACAACATGACCTATTTATGGGATGAAACAACATAGGTAACTTGTACGGAGTTCCACATGTCATTGTTTCAACTTAGGCCTATGAAAAGAGTTCCTGTGAAACTGCAGTCCGTGCCCTACCCATCACTTTTTATGAAATTTCATTTGGAGCTTCCTAGCCCTAGATATGACCTTTTTTCCTAGGTCACCTGTTTAGGGCTGCATTCTGGAAGAGGCAGAAACCCTAACTTGTACTGATCATATCTAACAAAGTACAACAAATATGAGGATGTGCTTTAGAAAAAAGGTACAGGGGGACATTATATTCATTCTATAGAATTTTCAAATCCCGAACCTTCGAAAAAATGGATTTATAGCAAAAGTTCCACGATGACTAGGTTTTTCTATACAAAACCCTAACTTTCAAATTGTCGCAAGAGAAGCAAGTGTCGTAAGTTCCATACATTTCCCTCATTTAGGATAGCTTTGATAGCATGTTGAGATTCGATATTCTAAGATAGAAAATATTATTATTATATTGCATTTCACAACAATACCATATACATGATCACTAAAAGAACAACAAGCACAACATAAACACAAGAGACACAAATTTATCTTGGGAAACCCTCATGGGGTAGAAAACCAAGCAAAGCTTCCTCAATATAGATGACCAACAAATAAAAAGATGTAATCCCCAAACATGAGCTCCTTATCCTCCATAGAATATCTCTCTCTCTCCTATGCACCAATCACAAGTGAGTGAATGAATGAGATAAATGAGGAACACACCTCCTCTATTTATACTCAACTCCTAATTGACTTTTCACCCTAGCAAGGCCGACTTCTCCTAGAGAGTCTAATAACCCCTAAATAACTAACTCAGGGCCGACCCCACATGGGAGATCTAATAACCCTAGTTACCACATTTTCTCATAGGAATAAACATCTTTGGATATACAATAGGGTCTCTACAGAGGAATGAAACATCTCCGAAATAATAAAGTACAAGTATAATATTCTTAGAAGTTACAATATCTCAACACATGGAAGGAATATTCATAACCTTGCATATAGGTTTAGGCCTCCCCATTGTTATGATGTATTTGAATCTTTTTCCATCCGAACTCGCAGACACCCCTGAGTGTCCTTATTTTTCTCATGTTCCTTGCATTACGCATAACTTTGTTCAATGTGCTTGGAACTAGTCTCGCATGTCCCTGACACTCGTCTTCTCCTGTTATGAGCATTCTTCCACATTTACTTCGAGCTCGTTAAAAATAGTAAGGAGGTTACAAGCATTCTTCCATCTCTCCTTTGAGATCGTTAAAAACGGTAAGGAAGTCACCAGTTTACTTTTTCGGTCTCGTTAAACCTTTACGGAAAATATTTTTATAAAGTCTTTTTTAAGCCCTTGTTGGACTTTTTCAAATCAAATAAGATTGTCGAGTATACTTGTCATTTCAGACTCGTTAAAGGATTTGAAGCGACATCCACTTAGGTATAAGTTTACCCCTTTTCCAGACCTTTGTGGATTAATTATGAAAAAGGTATACTCTAGTCATACGTGACTAGAAGAGTTCTCCTCTAATTATTTTACACTTTTTTCGGGTGAGGAGACTAACTTTACGAAAAATGACTCCCCTTTTATGTCGAGTTGTGATTGCATTGTATCATCCTGCTTGTCACGTGAGCCTTGTGCCAGCTCCCGCTTACTAAATTATTAGCCATGTGCCTGAGCACTTTCGCTTTAAAGCCAAGTAGAGTTTTCATTTTCCCTTCGCAATTTGATGACCCTTTTCCCTGAAGGAACACCCCCCCGAGTGTCCACATCTTACACATTCTTCCTTGCATTGTTCATATATATGTTCCACTGCTTGGGACTAGTTGGATTTCCATTTGACACTTGTTCCCTCACCTGTTGTACTATAAGAAATTTTATTCTTTTTCAAGCTTTTCCAAATATGAAAAAGACCAAAAAAACAAAAAAACTGAGAAAGCTAGACGAGAAAATATTTACTTATTTTTGTTGGCAGCTTTTGTGTCTCCTTTGAATAGAGCATTCATTCCACTCCATCCATTATGAGTCGGGACTATAGTAGGACCTTAGGACTTGTACTTGTTTCTCAGATTATACTCCATTGGCTGGTTAAGCTTCCAGTCAATATGGAGCCCTTTGTTAATGCCTCCTACATCGCACATTGTTATTATCATCTAGTACTTGAGTCTATGTTGCCTGAGTCTATCCATCTGCTCATTCTCTTGTTCAAAGGGAGTCCTGAAACCAGAGTCAGCCACTCCTCGAAACTCTTGACTATTGCATGTCGTCCATCCTTATTGAGTCAGTCCATTCATCCGAGTTCTTCAAAATATTTCAGCGTAGATATTACCTCGTGTTGGTTGATGGGGGATGCCTTAATTCCCTCCTTCTATCGAGTTTCATTTCATTGCCATCAACTCATTTATTCCGAAATTTGAGACTTAGAGTTTGGTTGAGTACATTGAGGCTTGCAGTCATTAGTGGTAATTTCTCTCGCCATTGACAATTTTGGGAATACATCAATGTCCCCTGGTCGATGGATTCATCCTAGTGTTCGACCTGAACACATCTATTCAGACTTTGATGGCTGTACTTTGTGCCTTGATGCCCATTTTAATTATTGGTGGGTTATCTTGCGTCTTTTAACGGTATACATCATTGACCGGTAATCAGATGATGTCACATCAGGTTCGATTTCAACACCTTTATTCACTTGATGGGACTTGCACCATAGATGATTTGTGTAGAAGACCCCAAATGTTAGTGGCATTCAGTATGCTACTTATGATCATGATTGTACTTATGAGATCTCATTTCTCATACATCAACAATTTGTACCTCCAGTATTGCACTAGTTTTTTCCTTTTCAGTAGGAGAACATATCTTACTGTATGGGTCATGGATATGACCACCTATGACATGTATTCACTATGTACTGCCTACCATGGCAATTGTATCATATTATTGTATTATACCGACATGTATTAAGAGATATCAGTGTATTATGATGAGTAGGCTACTCCTTCCAGTTGTGTCTCCATCACTCCACTTTTAAGATTTATAACGTATTTCAGCCATTGAAGTATCTTCTCTGACCTCACCCATTAGGGGGCATCTGTTACAGCATATTTTTCCACCTTGTGAGCATCAACATTTATTGGCCTTCAGTATCCATTGTATTGACTCAGATCCATTATTTTCCTTCCGGAACCAAGTTTCCCTATTTTTTTTCTTGTACGCTTGTTGTTCCATTATAGCGAGCCTACAGGCAGGCTGCACTTAATTAGCCTGCGTACATCGAGTTACATGGTAAAAAAAGTAAAAAACTCTATTTTTACTCCCAAAAAGTGGTCTTAGGTGACCTTTGGCCCTCCATATACCCTGAAATGACTTGATTCATCCTTTCACTTACCTTTGGAAGGCTATATATTGAGCTCTTATGGTGTATGTAAGGGAGGGGAAAGAGAGAGCAAGATAATGCTAGTGGATTTTTGTCGTGGCTTGAGTCTACACTCATTGATCCTTGTTGTTGTGAACCCTTTATGTTCACCTACCAAAATCCTTTCATAGTTTCAGTTTGCCATTGCATGGAGGATTGAAGTGGTGGAGGCACAAGTGGAGGTACCTAGTTCTCAGTTCAAATTGGTTTCCAGCAAGAGGTTGCATTATGTACTTCTTGTTATCAATTAGTGGAAATACTCATTTTCTCATCCAATTGATGTTGTGAATGTTGTTTAAATTACATTGGGTTACATTTGTTTATGATATCATGGACCACTGCTATTGATTATGCTAATGTATTTCACATATTATATGCACTTGCTTGTATTTGTTGTTGAGACTAATATGTAGGTTCAAGTGTAGAGGTTGAAAGCTCAATGGGGATCTACTTCAAACATCCAGTTGAAGGTGTTCTTTTCTCCATTATCTTAGCATTATCATTTATATAGCATTGTTTCGAGAATTGAGTAGTGTTTTAGCAGTCATTTGTCCGTTGTGGTCTACCCCATGCCATAGGAATTGTTTCTCCATAACACTATAATATAATCACCGGAGGACCAAAAGATGATGATCCAAAAGATGTTCATATCCCAAAAACTAAAGGAAGCCATGACTTGAAAGGAACAGAGATTTTGTCTGACAGATTTTTGAATCTGCTGAAGATCAGTAAGGTAAATATTGGGTCCCTTGAAAGTCCTAAATTTGCAAATATTGGATATTATTAGGATGATGAAACAATATGTAAGATTATTGATTTGGTACATGAGTTTCAAGATTTATTCCCTACAAATTTTTCTAAGATGAAAGGGATTGATGGCGACCTAGGAGAAATGAAGATTTGGTTGAAACCGGGTGCTAAGCCAATTAAGCAAAGCCCTTATAGAATGAATCCTTGGTACAAGGAAAAAGTTAGAGTCGAGTTGGATAGGATGCTTGATACAGGCCTTATTGAGCTTGTTGAATGGATCAGCCCTATGGTAGTACAATATAAGAACACTGGTGAAATTCAAATTTGTGTTGGTTTAAGGAGTTGAATGATGCTTGTCCACATGATCCTTTTCCAAATTCGTTCATAGAGGAAGTGCTAGAAATTTTTGGAGGTCAAGAAGCATATTCATTTACCGATGGGTTTTCTGGGTATCATCAGATAAAGATTGCCAAGGAATATCAACACAAGACAAAATTTGCAACAGAATGGGGTTTCTTCCAATATATGGTAATTCCCTTTGGCTTGAAGAATGCTCCTGCAATTTTCTCAAGAGTAGTTATTATTTCTTTTAAAGAATTTATTCACAAATTTATTGAAGTCTACTTTGATGATTGGATAGTATATCGACTACTTAAGAATCATATTGAAAGCTTTAGGTTGATGTTAGAGCACTGTACACAGTACCAGATCTTGTTAAATATGAAGAAGTGTATATTTTGTGGCCCATTTGGCATACTGCTTGGTAATGTGGTCTGTAAGCAAGTATTGTTGTTCGATCCTGCAAAGATTTCCATTATAGTGGATCTACCTCCACCCACACCAGTTCGACAGTTAAGGACAAATCTGGGACATATGAGATATTATAGGAAGTTTATCAAAGGATATGATCAGATTACAACTCCTATGGAGAAAATCTTAAAGAAAGGTGTGAAGTTTCAGTGGAATGAAGAGTATCAACAAAGCCCCGACACACTAAAAGAGAAAATGGTCACAGCTCCTATTTTGGTATTTCTGGACTGACGAAAAGAATTACATGTGCATGTTGATGCATATTTAGTCTCTTTGGGTGCAATCCCTGCTCAACTAGGTGAGGAATCTATTGATAATCCAATTTCATTTGCTAGTAGGAAATTGTCGACAACAGAAAAAAAAAAAAAAAAAAAAAAAAAAAAAAAAAAAAAAAAAAAAAAAAAAAAAAAAAAAAAAAAAAAAAAAAAAAAAAAAAAAAAAAAAAAAAAAAAAAAAAAAAAAATTAATTATATTACGACTGAGACGAAGGGGCTAGCTATGGTATATGCCTTGCAAAAGTTAAGGAATTATTTGTTAGGAGGGCACTTTAAAATGTTCACAGATCATTATACTTTGAAGTACCTCGTCAACAAGCCAATATGGGTGGGGAATACTTTTCAATGGTTGTTATTGTTTCAATAATATGATTTCAAAATTGTTGTCAATCCAAGGAGGCTGAATGCGGGAACTGGCCATATGTTGAGGTTGGAAATAGGAGAGGAAACAATCAACTTAGAAGATAACTTACCATATGTGCAACTCTTCTCGATAAGAACGGTTGATGAATACTTTGAATATATTGTGCATTTCATGTCTACCAGAGTGGCACCAGAAGGTTATACGGTTGCACAAAAGAAGCAGTTAGTTGTTAAGTCTCCGAACTATCAATTGATAGTCGGTCAATTGTATAGGTTAGGATTGGATGAGGTATTGCAATGTTGTGTTCTAGAGCACGAGCAACCAATGATCTTAGCTAAGGCTCACGATGGTGTTGCGGGAGGTCACTATGTAGGAAAATCTATTGCGCAGAAGATATTACGAGTTGAGGTGTGGTGGTCTACCCTCCATAAAGATGCTAAGGAGTATTGTAAGAAATGCGATGTATCCCATAGGATTGGTAAACCATCAAGGAGGTATGAAATTCCATTAGTGCTGCAAGTTACATTGAAAACCTTCGACAAATGGGCTATTGACTTTGTGGGTCCGAGAAATCCACCAGGTAAAAGGACTGGAGAAAGGTATATTATTACTATGACTAAATATCTTACCAGATGGGATGAAGCAATGCTAGTGTGAGATTTCAAGGCTGTGACTGCTGCAAAGTTTCTTTTTGAAAATGTAGTTACAAGGTTTGGATGTACTCGAGTTTTATTGAGTGATCAAGGTACTCATTTTTGTAACAAAAATATAGAATTACTTATATAGGAATTCCAAACATACCATCAGAAGAGAACTCCATATCACCCACAAGAAAATGGGACTATTGAAGCATTGAACAAGATTCTGGAACATGCACCGACGAAGGTTTTTAATCTAAACCATGGCGATTGGGACTTGAGAGTTCCTATAGGTTTATGGGATTATAGAATGACATGCAAGAAATTGATGGGTCAAACACCCTTCAGAATAGTATATGGACAAGATGTTGTTATGCCTATGGAATATATTGTTCCAAGATTAAGGATTGCCACTTTAACCAGTATGTCTAATACTGGTGTTGTCAAAGAAATATTGGCAGAGTTACTGCATCTAGAAGAAGATAGGTTTATTGCAGTATTTCACTAGCAAGTTCAGAAAGATAGAGAAAAGGTATGGCACGATCGACACATCACCAGGAAGCATTTCCAGTGAGAAGACTTAGTTCTTCTTTATGATAATAAGTTTTTCAAACACCCTGGAAAGCTAAGGATGCACTAGCTAGGTCCTTATGTCATAAAATATGTGATGGAGGGAGGCATAGTACAATTATAGAAGCTAAATGGTGAAATCCTTGACGTATTGGTAAATGGGAACCAGCTGAAACCTTACAGGGATAGTTGTGCCTCCTTGCTGTAAAGAATTATGAGTCAATGCTTGTACATAAAAAAAAAATAGCTTTTTGTTTGTATATAGTTCCTGGAAACCCCAAGATTTATTTTGTGTCAAATTTTTCCAATTGAAGTTTTGCTATGTCAAAGATTTTGGAAACCCCAACTTATTTCTCCTGTCATAGTGTTGTATCAAAATGGGGGTCTTGGGGTCTATCATAGTTTATTTTGTCAAAGTAAACAATCATTTTTCGCAGTTATTAATCTATCACAGTTGCAATTGACATGCATTAATTGTTTCTTTTATGGCAAACATAGTGGCATCGTTAGTGGGATATTTGCTTTAATTACAAAAAATACTTAAGTGTGTGAACAGATTCGCCCCTACCACCCTAATGATTCCAAGGATCGGGTTCATTCATTGCACATTTGGAATGAAAGAAAAATTGCACATGGGAGTTAAGTTTAAAAGTGCAATCATCAACTGGTCGAGACTCATTGTTGTCTTGATGCTGAAGTGTATTGAGCAATCCATAGTTCAAGCAGTTACACAGAGCGATTTTAGCACAATCGAGTATCAATATGCAAGTTGATTTATTTGCAACCAGTGAAGTTTAGGGATCCTTTTAGGAAATTAATATGTAGGGCTCTGTGTCATTTAGTTCAGAACAACCAGAGGTTGTATAGCCACACATTCTAGGGAATGTGCCGAAGAAGTCCAGGAAGTTAAACCATAACAATAATCAAAAGACAAGAACCAAGGGAATACATGACATTGAAGCCTCTACATCTGGGTATATAACTATTTTTCCTGGATACGTACCACCTTGAAATATGGATGCAAGACCAATTTGGATGCCTAAGAATTCCAAGTAGTCGGTGTAATAGTTTTGGTTCTGAAGGGCATTATGGTTTAGGGGGACATATTACGAAACATCAACAACCTTTTATATGTGGGCCATGAAATTACAAAGTTTCCATAATTCCATTACAAAAGATACATGCAAATAATGAAAATGGATGAAGGTGTGCCATTGGAGCTTGAGCCTATGGAGTGGGATTTGGGTTTGAATAGGGATGGAATTCTATCACTGATGCACTTGCCACATTTTGGTAGGACCATTGAAGCCAATGCTTCCATGAAAACTTTGCTTCCTTGTTTTCATGGAGATTTCTTGTGGCTCGACACTAAGGTATCTATGGACACTGACCTAATTGCGAATATTGCAGGTTTTCCCAAGGTCGAGGTGGACCCTGCCCAATTTTGTGTGGGAAAAGAGAGAAAGATAGAGAATTGTCCACCCAGATTAAGGATAAGTATCAGTTTTCAAATAAAAACAATGGGTTCGATGTTGGATCAATCAATGACCAGGAGGTTCGCTTCACTTCAATGGCACTAGCAACAAAAGTGTTAAGGAAGGTTCAATCGAACCAAGTGATTGTGTCGATCATTGTAGCAGCAGAGAAATGTACATCAAGAGTACAAATGAATTGGGAAACATTCCTTTTGAATGATTTCCTAAATGATTGTGCCGATGCCCGGGATCACAGTACACTCTTTACACATTCCTAGATATTACTTTTAATTTCCTTTCTGGATTGGTTGAAGTCGGAAGCCTATCAGGGCATGGAGGCAATTGGGCCCTGTTATGCTACGTGGCATGCGAAGCTATGGTACATTGATATCTAGAGGAGGCAGGTAGAAAACAATGTAACATTGCATTTGTAAAAAGAGGCACTACAGTATTATCATGAATAGATCCCACATATTAAAGAGGATGTAGCCATTAAGTATCGGGGCATTGCGAGGTTCAAAGCTAGGTCTCATCACATGTATATCTAGGAAAGGTAGGACCCACATCGACAATGGTTGATCACTGGGTTCAAGATGTCAACATAAGAAGTCGAAGATATTATCCAGGAGTAGATAGCAGAATGGAAGGTTCTTGTCAAGGTAGAGAACATTTCACTGGATCCATCACAGCAGGATCTGTGACAGGAAGGTACTCTTGGCCAACAACAGAATACAAGTCAAAACTAGATTACTCAGAATATTGGAGTAGGCAGTGATGATGGAAACCCGCCCCAATAAGAAAATGATGAACAAGAATTAGGTTATATTCCTATTCATCCAAGTTTGGGGTGAGGGGCAAGGATTCAACTACCACACAACGAGGTAAGAAGAAGAAGAAAGCGCAAAGGTATAGCATAATGCACACCTTCACTGATGACGATGTAAACATCTTGTTCATTGGGATGACTGAGGTAGCAGAAGAGAACAGGAAGATAGCCGAAGAAAAGACTGTTGTGTTGTTTGGTAGAGTGACAGGCCTGTTAGATACACTCTGTCAAGCGGTCAAGAAGATGACCATCTCGGATCCACAACAGGTTACTGCACCGCGGGTCTAGGTAGAACATGAAGAAGAGCATTGGTAGAAGTTGACTACATCACCTTTCGACGACAAAGGGGTCAAGTTGTTTCTGATGGAATTGATCTTTGTAGAAGCAGGGGAAAGTGAGAAAGTCCCTAAGTCGGGTTATACTAAGTTGAAGCTGTCAGCATTACTTCTTTTTATGCTGCACACTCTCTAAGAAAACATTGCACAAGAACTTAAAGCAAGGGAGCGGTCCATCTTTGATCTTATGAAAGGCTGCAAGAACCAAGCGACTGTGCTTAAGGATTAGTTTGCCAAGCTTTAGTAAGACAACGATCTGCTGCATCAGGAAAAGTAGAATTTACACGAGGCTATCATAGTAACATGTCGAGTATTTCCAGAGGTATAAGTTATTGAGGAAATGGCACCTGAGGAGAAGCCATAGTGGCTTGAAGCAGTTATTTTTGGGTACAGGAAGAAGGTGGAAGAGTTACAAGCCAAGATAGTTCTGTCATGTCCCCAATTTTGGGCTAATTCAATGACCATGGGTAAAAGGGGACATTCTTTTCCTAGGAAGATAAATGATAATTTAATCCTGTAACTATATAATAAATTTTAGCCTAAGTTCTGTTGGAGAAATTAATTTTATTAATTTAAATTAATTCCTTTACTTAATATTCCTAAAATAATTGGGCAAGTGGGCCAAGAGAGTGTCCTCATGGAGATAAGGTTTCCAAATTGGATCTAGAGACAAGAAAATAGAAATATGGCTAAATCAATTTGTGGATTTAGGAAAAGAACAAAAGAAGGAAAGGTGTAAGAGTTTCTAAAACCAAGAAAATCGAAACAACCAGAAAAAGCAAAAGGAGGGCACAATTTCCAAAAAGGAGTCCAGTTTACAAATCAAACAACTTTTACAAAGCAGGAAACATATGGAGACAAAGGGGGCACAGTTTCTAAAGGAGAAAAGCTTGTAAAGCAAAATAAAGGAAAGTATGTCCACTCATGGGTGACCTATTCTCATAGGTCACCAAGCTCTTCAACTTGCTCAGTAGGTCATCATGAAGTTTATCAAAGAGTTCAACCAACTCCATTTTAGAACTTTTGTCAGTGTGAGTTTATGAGTGAAGCATTTTAGCTTCTCAAGGTTTGGTGATGTGCCCAAGCTAATCAATGGGTGATGTGCCCTATTCTTCTATTATACTTCTCTTCTCTAATATTCTCTCAGGATTTGCAGGCATGGAGATCTGATATGTAGGTCCATATAATCCAATACTAAGAAGAAACCAAGCTTACAAGGATTTATCATCATATAGGGTACATTCGGAGGAGGCAACATTGAAGGGCCGAAATGGAGGTTTCGGGTTCAGCACTTCTGATCATTTCTGGGATGTGAGACCTATTCCATTGCGTTCGTAGGGCCGTTTCTAGTAGGAAACACTTTTTGTCTCATTGAAAAAGGTGTCCAGATGACGGAGATACAACCATTTTCACTGGAGCCAAGATTTCATGTGTTAAGGAGCGCACGTGTGTAGTTCCAGTTAAGTGAATGCGCCCATTGCAGCTTAGGAAGACTAGTACAATTCCATACTCTGTTTCATACCTTTTGAAGACCAAAATACACTTTTAGAACAGATATTTGGTCATTACATCTCTTCTTCTAGTTATTCTATGGCCCTGTGAGGGGATTTTCTAGTCTACAAGTCCTTGTACCGAGGTGGAGCTATTAAATGAGTACAAAATTGGTTCAGTGAGTAATATTTTGACTTTATGTTGTTAATTAAATTATATCAGAGCCTTATAATTTTTTAGAACAGAGTATTACATTTAAATAAAGTCAATAATTAACTCAGAATCGAAGACTAGCTCATTGAGCATTGTTTATTGACTAGTTTTACCAAAATGACTGTCAAATTGATTCTAAATGTTAGATCTGATTTCTGTAAGTTGTATGAGTTCATTAATACACTATACAAGCCATATCAGCTCATACTTTAAGAATTTGTAAGGATTTACCCATTTTTTGTAAAGATTGAAAATTGACTAGCTCTGTCATCCCGGCAGGGTCTAAAACTTCCATACCACTCCTACTCTTCCCAAATATTTCTGATTGTTATCCAGAAAATCCATTGAACCTATTTGGTCATAATAAATCAGTATTGTACCCACCAAGTCTAGTAAGCATATGCTGGTGCTCCCACGAAGCTTTGGAGTATACTTCGGCCTGGCTGATGTTCGAAACATAAATGGCCCCAGTGCTTTGTGCTTAGGACTCTCCCTCTGATATCACTATTTGCTGCTGCAAATTTCCACATAAAAATTCCAGAACTGAAATTTCATCCCACCATCCTCAGATTCAGCCTTAGTCCCCATCACTTACTTCCTTCCCTGCTCAGAAAATTATCAAGGAAATAACTAGTAAGTTTGTGAAAAATTCTGAATTGGAGTTAATATCTTGGTCGAATCTTCCCAAGGATATTACAGTGGTATCAGAGTACTTTCCTCCACCCCTGTAGAAACAAATAAACTCACTGATGGAAGGAAGATTGAATATCTTCTCATAGAGGCAAAATGTGGCTCCTACCAGTCAGTGAAGAAGAAGAATTTATTTTTCAGCCATATTAAGAGGAGCCTTTAACCCTTGTTGGAAATTCTTATTTGCACAAAGTTGAACATGATTTCCTTGATGAACAAATGTTTCAAGAGATCATAGGAAATGACCTACCTATGACTAATTGGGATTATGAAGGAATACTCAAAAGAGGTAACCCTAAGAAATCCTATGAGTACTTCATGGAGTACCCTGCCTTGAAGAATGAGGTTTAGAAGTCCCTGGCCTTTAGAGACTATTGTGATTTAGAAATTCAAAGTTTGTTCAAAGACCCCTACAATAGTGATAGCAAAAGAAGGTTTGCACATATGGTTGATGGTGTGTGCAAAGAAGTCAAGGCAAGATATTTACCCATAGGAGCTAAGATAGAAGGGAGGAATAAAGATGTGTCCACACAGCTAGGAAAAATCAAGGGAGGAAACGAAGATCCACCTAGTTATTTGGGTGGAGAAGAAGCAAGAAAAAATAAAGATGAATTTGCAGCCCTACATATGGATCCATCCTAATCTCATGGAAAAAGAATCAAGAAGGAAGTTTCATCACAGCCACTTGCAAGGCCAAGCATTGCGAGACTGTTTGGTTTTTCTTCAAGAAGGAAGTCGAAAGGTTGTGATCTGAGCACCACACAATGTGGAGAGACATCATGTTTCTTGGAAATAAATGACCAAGAAGACCTTACTGGTGCCCCATTACGCCAAGGAGTGATGAAAAAGGTCAATGCGCAATGGAAGATACAACAGTCAAACATTTGATTGTTGGCAATGTGGAAGGTTAAATCACTCCCAATTTCTTCATGGGTGATTTCAAGATAAATGCAAAAGATATGGGGCAGATTAATGATGGTGAGACATATATTGGATCTGATCCAAAGGAAGAGCATAAATCAGATTCACAGTCAACTCGTGAGCTTCATCAGGAAGCAGAAATCAAGCACACCTCGGAGGGGTGTGAATCATAAATTGTGGGGGAAAATCATGATGCCATAAACCTGTCTCTTGAGAAGGATAATTGTGCACAGAGGCATGAATACTGTTATGTTTTTTGCAGGCCTTTGTTGCAGCCCCATATGGAAGCCACTACTAGTGGGAGGATTGGTTTGGTTGAGTCCTCCAGTAGTTGGGTTCAAGAATCACGGGAGGTTGAATTGCAAGAAGCAGAAAAGGAGGTTCACCACCTAGAACTTCTTGCCCTGATTGGACCATTGAAAATGAGTGAAGGAAAAATCAAGGAGGCACTGAAAAATCTTCATGAACTTAATGCTTTGATCTCTCACTGTTGTTGGAGAACTACATCAATGGAGGAGCAACCCTTTGTTGAATATTTTGTGCACATGTGGGAAGCAGTAGGAAGCCTAAGAGGAAATTTCTCTCAGCTTCTTTCTGATGGAGATCACTTGCTAGAGCTTGTGAATATGTACTATAATGATGCAATAAGGAATGTCGAGGATATCAGCAAGCTCACTCATATGTTGGAAACCACCCAAGATTCTCTGATTGGTACTCATGGTGCTTGTCAAGAATCTGAGAATCGGATTGAGTAGTTTAATGAGAAGTTGCCAGAATCACTTTTTACCTCCCAGCTTTCACAAAGTCACAATAACATGGCTGAATTATTTCATGTTCCAAGTGATGAACTTCATGAATTGGTGGATCATGAGCAACAGTCTATTCGATATGTGCTTGAAAAATGTGCAGAAAAAGTGGATGAAAAACAAGCACATGATTTTTTCCAGAATGAACCTGAGAGGTTCATTGAAGAATGTCCCTCTTCTAAGGAAGAGGCATATGAGTTCACCATAGATGGGTCATCCATCAATGGAGAGGATACATCCACAACTTCAGTGGATGAAATGTTCAGAAGCATGGCTCACCATCCTTCATTTCCCACTTCACATTCAGCAACAAATATTGGGAATGAAAAATGGGTAAAAGGATTCTTCCTATTTGTGTCACATGATGAGCAGGAGGATCCTAAAATTGAGGTCGATGGCATGTTCCTTAACCGGCAGCAATTTAGGAAGCCCATGCATGTGTGTGCAGCCACATTTGATAAGAAGGCATCAGATCTACACTTACCTTCAATGTGTGGGTCAGTTGATGGAGTTTTGCACCCTTGGATCAATGCCAGAGAGTTGAGCCATTGGATGAAGAGGGGAGGACCTGTTGAGTTCCATAGATACCATGATACCTTTTTATTTGAGGCAAACATGAACATGGTTGATTTTGATACAAATTACTATCTTTTGGATCATTCTTCCATGAGAGACATGGAGGAGTGTTTAGAACAGTTTGATGAGAACCAACCAGTTGATCTTTTCCCGAGGGAACCTGAGTTGTTGCTTGAAGAGAGTCACTGTTCCATGGAGAAGAGGGATGAGATGACCCCATTTGGTTACTAAAATTTGCAGACATACAAAGAAGGTTCACAGTTCTTTCCCACATGATCTAGATTCAGCCACATCAATGAGGAATGAACATTGGGTGAAGAATTGTTTCTGGTTGATACCACATGTACAACAGGAGGATCATTTTTTTTCCCTATGGGAGATAGATCCTATTGTAGAAGAGATGGCTGATTATAACTCATATAAATCAGCAAGAAATATTTCTTATTTATTCACTGAAGGGATGGATAGAGGAATCACTGAAAAGAAGAATCTGGAAGGTAAACGTTTCTTGTCTTTCTGCAAGGAAAATGTTTAATTTAGCTGATTTTTCTATGATTTGCAAGCAGCAGCAGAGACATATTTTGCAGCTATTAGATACCTCCAGTACACATTCACACAAGGCTCGAGTGTACAAATTCATAATAAAAAATTTCATGAGCAGAAGAAATGGAGAGATTACAACTTGGTATTGGGATTCTGGCATCCTTAAGAATGCCACACTATTTGGAAGAATGTTGCACAATCCATGGGATCCTGGCATTCCTCAGGATGAAAGTTTCTTCTTGATGACATTTGAGCTTTGGAAAAAGCACCACAAGCCGTGGAATCTAGACCTTCTTTTTCCTGGTGGATTTTGTTGGATGGTATTAAGATCCATGGGAGTGTCATACAAGCAATGGGATCCTGGCATTGTTTGTCTTTGGAGAGATTATTATGTTCAGAGTAGTGCAGCAAAAGCATGATGGACTCTTGGGATATTTTTCTTGAGGACAAGCAATTTTGGGAAGGGAAGACTATCATGTCCCCAATTTTGGGCTAATTCAGTGACCATGGGTAAAAGGGGACATTATTTTCCTAGGAAGATAAATGATAATTTAATCTTGTAACTATATAATAAATTTTAGCCTAATTTCTGTTGGAGGAATTAATTTTATTAATTTAAATTAATTCCTTTACTTAATATTCCTAAAATAATTGGGAAAGTGGGCCAAGAGAGTTCCCTCATGGAGATAGGGTTTCCAAATTGGATCTAGAGACAAGAAAATAGAAATATGGCTAAATCAATTTGTGGATTTAGGAAAAAAAAAAAAGAAGGAAAGGTGTAAGAGTTTCTAAAACCAAGAAAATCGAAACAACCAGAAAAAGAAAAAGGAGGGCATAGTTTCCAAAAAGGAGTCCATTTACAAATCAAGCAACTTTTACAAAGCAGGAAACATATGGAGACAAAGGGGGGCACAATTTCTAAAGGAGAAAAGCTTGTAAGGAAAAATAAAGGAAAGTATGTCCACTCATGGGTGACCTATTCTCACAGGTCACCAAGCTCTTCAACTTTCTCAGTAGGTCATCATGAAGTTTATAAAAGAAGCCAACCAACTCCATTTCAGAACTTTCGTCATTGTGAGTTTATGAGTGAAGCATTTTAGCTTCTCAATGTTTGGTGATGTGCCCAAGCTAATCAATGGGTGATGTGCCCCATTCTTCTATTCTACTTCTCTTCTCTAATATTCTCTCAGGATTTGCAGGCATGGAGATCTGATATGCAGGTCCATATAATCCAATACTAAGAATAACCCAAGCTTACAAAGATTTATCATCATACAGGGTACATTCAGAGGAGACAACATTGAAGGGCCGAAATGGAGGTTTTGGGTTCAGCACTTATGATCATTTCTGGGATGTGAGACTTGTTCCATTGCATTTGGAGGGATTTTTCCAGTAGGAAACACTTTTTGTCTCATTGAAAAAGGTGTCTAGATGACCGAGATACAACCTTTTTCACTGGAGCCAAGATTTCATGTGTTAAGGAGCGCACGTGTGTAGTTCCAGTTAAGTGAATGCGCCCATTATAGATTAGGAAGACCAGTACGAATCCATACTCTATTTCAGAACTGTTGAAGACCAAAATACACTTTCAGAACAGAGATTTGGTCATTACATCTCTTCTTCCAGTTATTCTATGGCCCTATGAGGGGATTTTCTAGTCTACAAGTCCTTGTACTGAGGTAGAGCTATTAAATGAGTAAAAAATTGGTTTAGTGAGTAATATTTTGACTTGATGCTGTTAATTAAATTATATCAGAGCCTTATAATATTTCAGAACAGAGTATTACATTTAAATAAAGTCAATAATTAACTCAGAATTGAAGACTAGCTCATTGAGCATTGTTTATTGACTAGTTTTACCAAAAGGACTGTCAAATTTATTCTATATGTCAGATCTGATTTCTGTAAGTTGTATGAGTTCATTAATACACCATAAAATCCATATCAGCTCATACTTTAATAATTTGTAAGGATTTACCCATTTTTTTTAAAGATTGAAAATTGACTAGCTCTGTCATCCCGACAGGGTCTAAAACTTCCAAACCACTCCTACTCTTCCCAAATATTTCTGATTGTTGTCCAGAACATCCATTCAACCTATTTGACCATAATAACTCAGTCTTGTACCCACCCAGTCTAGTAAGCATATGTTGGTGCGCCGAGGAAGCTTTGGAGTAGACTTCGGCCTGGCTAATGTTTGAAACATAAATGGCCCCAGTGCTTTGTGGTTAGGACTCTCCCTCTGATATTATTATTTGCTATTGCAAATTTCCCCATACAAATTCCAGAACTGAAATTTCATCCCACCATCCTCAGATTTAGTCTCAATCCCCATCACTTACTTCCTTCCCTGCTCAGAAAATTATCAAGGAAATAACTAGTAAGTTTGTGAAAAATTCTGAACTGGAGTTAATATCTTGGTCGAATATTCCCAAGGATATTACAAGTTCCAAGCACACCACTAGAAGTGACATAGCAACGTCAGGTAGAGGTGCAGGTGGCCATTCACAATATTCAGGAATCCGAAGGATAGTGTATGAAGATGTATGGAGAAGTGTCGCAGACTTAGGATCATTTGTTCAAGGATGTAGAGCTTCAGGACATAACTTCTAGAATTGGGATCATGGAGGATAAAATGACAAACCTATGGGGTATGCTAATTAATCTGTCACCATTTGAAAGAATGAGGAAGGTTGTATAAAATAAGGTGTTGTAGGAATAAATAAACTAGTTGAGGGTTCAACAATAATAGCAGATAGAAAGGGTTGAAGCACTTCAGTATGAACTTGAAAGTGTTTCCAAAGTAATTGGAGGACACCATGCAGAATTTGAGAAGGTAGTCACCTGGAATTCAAGCAAAGTAAAGAGCATTTCATTAATGAACTTGTTGAGGAAGTAATCCAGCAGAAAGAATATGTTTAGGATTCGGTCGAGGCCAAAAGGAAAGTGTACAAGGAATTTTTGTCGAAGATGAAGGAACGAATAGAACAACCTTGAAGTGGCTCAGGACGAGCCATGTGTGAGTGTTGGGGGCCTGTTGGGCCTAGTAATATTTGGGTACCATTTTTGGTAAATCATTTTTGGTGTGGACAGAACCAAGGCCAAGTGGTTTGATGTAGTGGTCAACTCTGACGAAGCGGCTGAGAAACAAGGAAAATGGTCATTTTGAAGATGTTAAAGGGCATGTTTGAGTGAGTTAGTTACGGTTGTCCACTTGGGTCAATCGGTTGAGTAGTTTGTTAGTGGGGTAGTGGGAGTGGGGAAGGCTGTGTGCACCCTATAAATATGTAATAAGTTGGAAATTTTGGGACTATTAGCAAATTAGTAAGCTATTTGGGAAATTACTAGTCTGTGTCTGTATTTGACAAACTACTTATGTTTTTGGTATGTCGATGTGGCTCAATGATATAAGAAGCCGATTCACATGATCTGCAGGATTGTCACGTCCCCATTTTGACCCCGTTCGCATTAAATCGTAAATGATGTAAATATTGTTACTTAATCATGGTGAGGAGCTCAAGGCCAAGGCCCCACCATTGATTTAGTGTTTTATGTATCGGCAATTAAAGAAATAGATGCCTATGGTTCTTGTGCTAGATGGGCACGATGTAAATAAAACATCATGTAAATATGAATTTTAATGAAAAATACCCCCAACTAGCTATGCAATGCAACAAAGAGATGGGGGCATGATTCTACAAGGAATAGGGAGGGAAATTATTTAAACCCTTGAGCCAATGGTGTTAATCCATGTGTCAATGAGGAAACCCA
The DNA here is from genome assembly GCA_027924585.1 of Larix kaempferi. NCBI lineage: Eukaryota > Viridiplantae > Streptophyta > Pinopsida > Pinales > Pinaceae > Larix > Larix kaempferi. The sequence goes on from BSBM01000386.1 coordinate 12,790,922, forward strand.
TAAACCACCAACTACCCATTTTGGGTGATGGACCCAATCATTTAACTCTTCCAAGAGTTGGTTGAGGCAGTTAATGCCTTGGGAATGAAGAGGTGTGGCAGCCAATTTCAGGTATGGGCAAGCCATCAACTTGGAAAAGCATGTTTTGTCTCCTTGGGCAAGAAAACACCCACGAAATGGTGCCCAAAGCCATTCTGAACATATAGCTTTTCCTCTCTCACACAGATAGAGACTGTTGGAAGTTACATTCACGTTTTTCATCAAAAACGCACTGTTTTCCTTGCCCCAAAACTGGTTTTTGGTTTTGGACAGTAGCTGGGAAGAAGGGGCTGCAATTTGGGACTGTATGGAGGTCGTTTTGTCCCAAAATTGCCATGGGCGATTTTCATAAAAAAAAAACGTTTCTGCTTCCTGGGGGTTTTCCCCAAACCTCCATTGCTCATTTTTAGCCTTCCCATGTTTTTTTGAAGTTTAGGGAATCATTTTTCATGCTTGTCACTGTACAAACGATTTTCCTTATGCCCAGCAATTGTGGTTTTGTTGTTATGTGCATCCCTGTTTTGGTTTGAATCTGTGAGCAAGAAACTTGGACTGGTAGTGGACAGAATTGGCTTGATAAACCTAGTGGAGGGAGTAACCTCTCAAGAAGATCAAGAGGGCTTTGGCTACTTTTCTATGCACACCCTGAGAGCACTAGAAAGGAAGGTATGGCTTGAGGGACTGTGTGGCAGTGAAGAGAATACTTCCTTGTGTTGGGTGTGTAGGCATTGTGAGTGCCAAGCTAAATAGATCTGGGAGGGGTACCCTTAGCTCTGTGGTTGAGCTCACTAGCTTAGCAATTCTTCCTTTCCATTTCCTAGCAGCCTGATAAACCCAATTGTAGATTGGCTTGGATCATCTTGGTGTATGCTTGGCTATGTGTGAGTCTGTTGTTCCCTGGTTCCTTGTAGAGATCATGCCCAGCTCGGGGGTGGGAGTTGTATCAAGGGGTTGATAAGCACAACTGGCCTATGGTTGGGTGGAACGTTGCAGATGCATAGCTGGTTGTTTGGAACTACCTTGTCAAGATAAGTATTCTCCTGTGTTAATCTTGCAATTGTTATTTGATGAATATTTGAATGAATGATGGATGTGTAATTGAAATTAATTCCGTTGTGTATTCTTATAACTGTACACTTCCATATGTCTTTTATGTGAATGCTTAGATAGAAGTTCATGGGGCTAATTTCCTGGTTTTAGCACCACGTCCTCTCCATCATGCTGTTATGATGGGAGGGGACGTGACAGAATGGTATCAGAGCTGCTGGTTGCAGCATTGGACCTCTATGGGCCAAATCTGATAGCAATTACAAGGGAAGATCCCTTCCTAATCACCACAGATAGCAGATAGCAGCATAGGGCCTAAACTAGCTAAGTTGAATAAAATTGCAGAGGTAAAGTTACCTCCTACTGAGCAGCATTCATCACTGAAAGAAAGAAAGTTTTCAAATTTTTCCTAAGTGTGTTTTTGAAAAAATTGGTTTAAGTCTATTTCGGAAAGGATTCCTGAATGACTTCCGAAACTGCGGAAGCATTCAGCGATATGCTCCGAAACTGCGGAAGCATTCAGCGAGTTTTTCCGCAACGCGGAAGAGTTCAGGAAGTCACCCTGAAACTGCGAAAGGAATTCCCTTCCGAAATTTACGGAAGGAATTCTCTTCCGAAATTTGCGAAAGGATTCCGCGAGTTGTCCCGCAACGCGGAAAAATTCGGTGAGCTGCTCCAAAAAAGCAGAAAATTTTTCTAAGTGTTCGGTGTCCAAAGGAAGTTTTTGGAAGGAATTCTCTTCCGAAATTTGCAGAAGAGTTTTGCGAATCTTCCTGAAACTGTGGAAGCATTCCGCGAATGGCTCCGCAACTGCGGAAGCATTCGCCGAATCGTTCCGCAATGGAAGCATTCCGCGAATGGCTCCGCAACTGCGAGAGCATTCGCTGAATCGCTCCGCAACTGCAGAAGCATTTGGCGAATTGCTCCAAAGTTGCAGGAGCATTCGGTGAATCGCTCCACAATGGGAGCATTCACCGAATGGCTTCGCAACTGCGGGAGCATTCGCTGCATGGCTCCGAAATTGCGGGAGCATTCATTGAATGGCTCCGCAACTGCGGCAGTATTCATCGAATCGCTCCGCAATTGCGGAAGCATTCGGCAAATTGCTCCACAATTGCGGGAGCGTTCAGCGAACCGCCCTCCAATGGCGGCATGATTCCTAAAAAAAAAAAAAAAAAAAAACGAGGGCGCTGCCCTCAACCCGCCCTGCAGTGGTGCAGGGAAGCCACAAGGGGGCAAGCCCCCTTGACCCCCTTTTGTTTTTCCCCCTCGTATGTCGTTGATTGTGAGAAAATCCTATGATTTGACAAATTGTCAATATAACATTCTTTCCACGTGCATGAAGGTAAATTATGAATTTCCAGGAATATAATGCAGCTAACAATTGTGTTGATGAGCACATTTTACAGAATCACAGTTACATCAGAGCATCACTCTAGATAGTACAGCTCGAAAGTTTTGAATCTTGGTTGGGCCAAGAAAATCAACATCATGGATGATGCACAAGATCCCTATGAGCCTGAAACAGATGCCATGGGGGAAAACATATATGTTGAAAATGCTGAAACAGAATCTAATGGGAGAAGAAATCAAGAGACTCCTCCAGGTATTGCAGCCACCATGAGAAGCCTAAGGGTGGAGTTGCAAAGCTATAGAGAAGATAATGAAAGGATGATTAAAGCTCAGGAAGAACAAAATCAGTTGAATGCAGCCATGCTACAGAGTTTGACAGACATCCAAAGGCAAATAAACTCTGGGCATCAGACATCAAATCTAGAAAGGGGTGGGAGTAGTTCTAGGAGGAATTCTCGCAAGAGGGACAGTAGCCCAAGAAGAGTTTCTACAGATAGAACATATACTCCAGAAATATCTTCTAATGAATCATCTGACTTGGAAAAATCCATTGAGGGTTCAAGTTCTTCATCCCATAGGAGCAAGAGGAAGAAGCACTACAAGAACAATTCACATGGGGAATTTAAGAAGGTAAAACCTCCTACATTTGATGGAGAAGTAAAGTCTGGTCAAGAAGCTGAAGCTTGGCTTCTTGGGATGAGAAAGTATTTCCAAGTCCAAGAATACTCGAGAAATATGAAGGCAAGGGTAGCCATCTTCAACTTGAATGGAAGAGAATCTATATGGTGGGAACACACCAGGCAAGTGAAGAAGATCAACGAAAGGGAGATTATGTGGAAGTAGTTCAAGAAATAATTCAAGCAAAAGTACCTCTCTGACAGGTACTATGATGATAAGATCAAAGAGTTCCATGAGCTGAGATTGGGACAATTGACCATGGAAGAATATGCAAACAAGTTCTTGGAGCTGCTGAGGTATGTCAAGTACATTCGAGATGATAAGGTGAAAATTCAGCGTTTCCTAAGTGGATTGCCCTAGTCACATAAAGATAGAATTGAGTTTGATGAACCTCGAACTCTAGAGGAGGCCATAATAAAGGCCAAGTATTGCTTTGATCAAAACAGAAGCAAACCAGAATTCCATAAGGCATGGGAAGATAGGAAAAATGAAAAAGTTTGATCAAAGGAAGAAGGGGTTCAAGCCTCCTCAATTCTGGAATCAGCAAAGGCAGCCATCATAGGTTGTGACTAAGACAACTAGGATGATGGGAGACAAGCCAAGAGATCCAAAGGAGCCAAGAGAACCACTTCAATGTTGGGGTTGTCGAGGAGACCACATGCTTAGGAACTGTCCACATCGGAATGGGAATGCAAATCAAGTTCACAACATCCAAGGAGCTGAAACTATGGGTCAAGTGGTGAGAACAATCCCTAGAATCTATGCAGCACTAGAATACCACCAGGCAGATCATCAGTCAACTGTGGTTGAAGTTGAAGGTAAGATTGCTAAGCAATCTATTTCTATTTTGATTGATCTTGGATCTACTCACAGTTATGTCACTCCTAGAAATTAAAGCATAGTAAATCATGGTTAGTTCAACTAGCCACTGGAACCAAGAGAAAAGTTAGTGAAATAGTAGAGAAATGTCCATTAGAGATGGATGGGCTATTCACTTATGCGGATCTGAATATCTTTCCACTTGGTTCCTATGATATTCTCATTGGAATGGATTGGTTAGAAGCACACAGGGTTAAACTTGACTGCTACAATAAGACATTTGAATGCATGGACGAAGAAGGAAACCCGAGGGTTGTAAAAGGCATTCCCAAGGTGACTTCTGTTAGATAGGTTTCAGCCATGCAGCTGAAGAAGTTCTGTAGGAAGGGATGTCAATTGTATGCAGCCCACATTTTAGAGGCAGCAGAGGGTGAAACTCTCAAATTGGAGGACTATCATGTATTGCAAGAATTCAGGGATGTTTTTCCTGATGAGATTTCGGGGCTCCCTCCAAAGAGAGACATTGAATTTACAATTGAACTTGTGCCAGGAGCAGCACCAGTGCCTAAGACACCTTACAGGACGAGTACACCGAAATTGCTAGAGTTGAAAATGCAATTACAAGAGTTACTGGAAAAGAAATATATTAGGCCAAGTGTGTCCCCATGGGGAGCACCTGTTCTATTTGTGAAAAATAAAGATGGAACACTCAGGTTATGTATTGACTACAGGCAGTTGAACAAAGTCACTGTGAAGAACAAATACCCATTGCCCTGAATTGATGACCTTTTTGACCAAATGAGAGGAGCAAAGGTATTTTCAAAGATTAACTTGAGGTCTGGTTACCATAAGGTAAGAATCAAAGAAGAATATATTCATAAGACCGCCTTTAGAATGAGGTATGGACACTATGAGTTTGTAGTGGTACCATTCGGTCTCACAAATGCACTAGCTACATTCATGTGTCTCATGAATAATGTTTTTAACAAGTATTTGGACAAGTTTGTTCTTGTATTCCTAGACGACATTCTCATCTATTCTAAGAATGAAGAAGAGCATGAAGAACATTTGAGAATGACAATGCAATTACTAAGGGAGCATAAGCTGTATGCAAAGTTGAGCAAATGTGACTTTTATAAAGATAGAATTCATTATTTGGGTCACATCATCTCCGACGAAGGGATATCTGTAGACCCTGAGAAGATTGAAACAATTATGAATTGGCCAACTCTAAGGAATGTGACTGATGTGAGATCTTTTATGGGCCTTGCTGGTTACTACAGGAGGTTTATTGAAGGATTCTCCAAGGTTGCAAACCCAATCACTTCTTTGCAAAAGAAGGGGATAAAGTTTGAATGGTCATCAAGATGTGAGGAAAGTTTTCAACGGTTGAAGAATCTTCTTACAAGTGCACCAATTTTGAAAATTGCAGATCCAGAAAAAGACTTTGTGGTGTGTACCGATGCATGCAATCAAGGACTTGGAGGATTTCTTATGCAAGACAACCACGTGATATGCTACGAGTCAAGAAAGTTGAAGGAGCATGAGAAGAATTATGCTACTCATGATATAGAACTTGCAGCCATAGTACATGCCTTGAAGATGTGGAGGCATTACTTAATGGGAAGAAAATTTGAGTTAAGGATAGACCATTATGGTCTGAAATACTTGTTTGATCAACCAACTTTAAATGCTAGGCAAGCTAGATGGTTGGAATTTTTGTGTGAATTTGATTTTGAAATCAAACACATAAAAGGGAAAGAAAACAAGGTGGCTGATGCACTCAGCAGGAAGGTACATGAAATGTATGTGGCAGCACTTAGTACTTGCCAACCAGATTTGCGGCAGCAGATTGTTCACCATATGGTTGAGGATGAAGTGTATGAGCAGATAAAGGGCAAATTGCAGCAGCAAGACCTTGGCAAGAAGTATGAAGGTTATCATTTGGAGGAAGACAGAGTTCTTACCTATAACAATAGAGCCTATATTCCCAATGTGGCAGATTTGAGGAGGATTGTTATGGATGAAATCCATAAAGCTCCATACTCTGGTCACCCAGGATATCAGAAAACAATTACCACAGTAAGAAAATATTATTTCTAGCCAGGCATGAAGAAGGATGTTACTGAATACATTTCTAAGTGCATGAAATGTCAGCAGGTGAAGGTTGAACACCAACACCCCGCAGGTTTATTGCACCCAGTGCCAATCCCAGAATGGAAATGGGAAATAATTTCCATGGATTTTATTACAGGATTGCTAATGACCATGAGATAACATGATTCCATCATGGTTGTGGTGGACAAGTTAACAAAGGCAGCACATTTCATACCGATTAAGTCCACACATAAAACCGATGCCATTGCAAATATTTTCATGAAGGAAATTTTCAGATTACATGGGTTGCCTAAGGCAATAATTTCTGACAGGGACACCAAGTTCACTTCCAATTTTTGGAAAGGTCTCTTTGCAGATTTGGGTACACAGTTGAACTTTAGCACCGCGTACCATCCTCAAACAGACGGGCAAACATAAAGAGTAAATCAGGTGCTTGAAGACATGCTTCGCATGTATGTAATGGACAAGCCATCCAAGTGGGAGGATTATCTACACCTGGTAGAGTTTGCATATAATAATGGGCAGAAAGAATCATTGGGAATGAGTCCATATGAGGCTTTGTACGGTAGAATATGTAGGACACCAGTGACTTGGGACAATCCAGTGAATCGAATTGTACTTGGGCCAGAATTGCTTAAGGAAATGGAATAAGAGGTTGAAAGGATCCGACAAAATTTAAAAGCAGCCCAGGATAGACACAAAAGCTATGCAGATAAACATAGAATGCATAGGGAATTCAGTGTTGGGGATCATGTGTATCTTAGAGTGAGATCAAGGAAGAGTTCCTTGAAGCTTGGGATTTGTGCCAAGCTATCACCTAGATATTGCGGACCATTTGAAGTGCTTGAAAGAATAGGGCCAGTTGCATATAGACTTGCCTTGCCTGCTAGCACTAAAGCTCATAATGTTTTTCATGTCTCTTTGCTTAAGAAATATGTACATGATCCTAACCATGTGATTAATTGGGATTTGATCCAGGTGGAACCCGAGGGAGAATTCCAAACCGATCCATTACGCATCCTAGACAAGAAGGTAACATTGCTCTGGAATCGAGCCATCGGATAGGTAAAGGTGAAATGGAAGCACTACGGTCCCGATGAGGCTACATGGGAGCTGGAGGATACCATGAGGGTGGCATATCCATTTTTGTTCTGTTTTGATGAGCATTGAGGACAGTGCTAATGTAAGGGGAGGGGTATGTCACGTCCCCATTTTGACCTCCTTCGCATTAAATCGTAAATGATGTAAATATTGTTACTTAATCATGGTCAGGAGCTCAAGGCCAAGGCCCCACCATTGATTTAGCGTTTTATGTATCAGCAATTAAAGAAATAGATGCCTATGGTTCTTGTGATAGATGGGCATGATGTAAATAAAACATCATGCAAATATGAATTTTAATGAAAAATACCCCCAACTAGCTATGCAATGCAACAAAGAGATGGGGGCATGATTCTACAAGGAATAGGGAGAAAAATTATTTAAACCCTTGAGCCAATGGTGTTAATCCATGTGTCAATGAGGAAACCCATAAACCACCAACTACCCATTTTGGGTTATGGACCCAATCATTTAACTCTTCCAAGAGTTGGTTGAGGCAGTTAATGCCTTGGGAATGAAGAGGTATGGCAGCCAATTTCGGGTATGGGCAAGCCATCAACCTGGAAAAGTGTGTTTTGTCTCCTTGGGCAAGAAAGCACCCACGAAATGGTGCCCAAATCCATTTTGAACATATAGCTTTTCCTCTCTCACGCAGATAGAGACTGCTGGAAGTTATATTCACATTTTTCAGAAAAAACGCAGGGTTTTCCTTGCCCAAAAACTAGTTTTTGGTTTTGGATAGTAGCTGGGAAGAAGGGGCTGCGATTTGGGACTATATGGAGGTCGTTTTGTCCCAGAATTTCCATGGGTGATTTTCCTAAAAAAAAAAAAGTTTCTGCTTCCTGGGGGTTTTCCCCAAACCTCCATTGCTCATTTTTAGCCTTCCCACATTTTTCTGAAGTTTAGGGAGTCATTTTTCATGCTTGTCACTGTACAAACGATTTTCCTTATGCCTAGCCATTGTGGTTTTGCTGTTATGTGCATCCTTGTTTTGGTTTGAATCTGTGAGCAAGAAACTTGGACTGGTAGTGGACAGAATTGGCTTGATAAACCTAGTGGAGGGAGTAACCTCTCAAGAAGATCAAGAGGGCTTTGGCTACTTTTCTATGCACACCCTGAGAGCACTAGAAAGGAAGGTATGTCTTGAGGGACTGTGTGGCAGTGAAGAGAATGCTTCCTTGTGTTGGGTGTGTAGGCATTGTGAGTGCCAAGCTGAATATATCTGGGAGGGGTACCCTTAGCTCTGTGGTTGAGCTCACTAGCTTAGCAATTCTTCCTTTCCATTTCCTAGCAGCTTGACAAACCCAATTGTAGATTGGCTTGGCTCATCTTGGTGTATGCTTGGCTATGTGTGAGTCTGTTGTTCCTTGGTTCCTTGTAGAGATCATGCCCAGCTTGGGGGGTGGCAGTTGTATCAAGGGTTTGATAAGCACAACTGGCCTATGGTTGGGTGGAACGTTGCAGATGCATAGCTGGTTGTTTGGGACTACCTTGTCAAGATAAGTATTCTCCTGTGTTAATCTTGCAATTGTTATTTGATGAATATTTGAATGAATGATGGATGTGTAATTGAAATTAATTCCGCTGTGTATTCTTATAATTGTACACTTCCATATGTCTTTTATGTGAATGCTTAGATAGAAGTTCATGGGGCTAATTGCCCGGTTTTAGCATCACGTCCTCTCCATCATGCTAGTATGATGGGAGGGGACGTGACAAGGATGTGTGTGTAGATCTGTTGTAACTGAATAGAAAGTCTGTAAGTTTTTAAAACATGAAGTACTTATCTATTGGCTACAACTCATGAATATAAGAAATGATTCCATGATTTTTCCCATCTTGGGTTTCCACATTAAAATCATGGTGTTAATTGTGATGTGATGTGTATGTGTTGTTTATGTTGCTCATGATTTGCATCAGTCGATGAATGAATATGTTGATAATGAAGAAATGTATGAATGCGAAGTAATTGATATGTTGTAGAAATTATGGTTAACTTATGAATTCTATCGAAGTGCATGGCTTGTCGAAGATTGTGTTTTGTCAAAGATATGGTTTTTTTTGAATGTTATGTGTGTCAAACTGTTCCCCTTCTGTGATAAAGAAACTTGGTTCTTGTAGTCTGCATAGGTACTTCGGGTGAGACTTCATTTGCTTCATAGGTGTCATCGAAAAGGCTAAACCACTTTCGGGCCAGTATCTTGGGATTTATTGGTGTGATGTTGTGTGATTGAACCCCGGTCGAAGTAGAAGTGCAGCAACAATAATTTTTAGGGGCAAAAATTTTCCAATTGGCTTTTTTTAGGGCCTTTTCCCAAAAAATAAATTCGCTATTTGATCATTTTTAATCTCTAATATCGCCTATATTTACATAAAATGTATTCTTTCACTATAATATTCACCAAAATTTAGAAGTTTTATTAGTAAATTGTATGTTTGATATTTAATATTCAGCTATCTATCTATCTATCTATCTATCTATCTATCTATATATATATATGATTTTTTCAATCCAAAATAATCGCCTAGAATACTATACTTAGGTATACTATTAGAATCCTTAAAAAATAACTTGGCATTGGGGCTCTAAAGACCCCTTCAAATTTTAACAATAACTTGTTAATAAAATCCACCCTCAAACAAAATTTTAATCAAATGAAGATCCAATGTGTGAAGAGTGCCAATTTAGGTGGATGGCGAGGGGCTAAGGCACTAATTTTGATTCAAATATAAGTTTAGTGAAAGATAATTTGATGTGTGCAGTGATTCATAGTGAACATAGAAGGAACATAATTCCTTGTACAATAATGGCACATTAAAGAATAAGTGAAACTAGCTCTTAGAAAGGGTTTAGGATCCTCTATTTAATCACCAATTGAAATAAAATAAAAATGATTGGAATAATTTCAAATTTTGGATCACTGGCTAGTTTAGAGAAAAATTGGATCTAGGGTTTATAAAAAAAATTTCAATTTAAAATTTACCATAGAATAATTTCTCAACAATCCTTTCCAAATGTAGATCCTAGGCATCTCGTTCAACTCTCAGAATCTTGTTTTCCTTTGGATACTTTCTCAACAAATTGGGTGATGGCATTGTAACAACATTGAGCCCTACATATTCATTATTTGATTATGGGAATGCAACAAGACATTTATCTAGAGTTCTTAAAGGAGCCTCCTAATGTAAACAACAATCATAATATTGTTTTGAATTGCTATTAGAGCAGAACACTTGTCATTTTTCATTCATAAAACGGTGGATCCTTCCTTGTTAGTGCCTATTAACACGATAAATATAACATGCCCTCATTTAAAAAAAATAGTCTTATGGAATTAGTCTTGTCCCCTATTTATTATGCATAACAACCAAACAAAAAAACAACATTATTTATATATGCTGATGTTGATTTAATCTTTGTGTCAATGTTTCTCTTGTATGATAAAATTCAAAAATAATCCTTGTGTCATATACAACAAGAACATTGTGTCATATAAATTAAAATCCTTCTTTAGCTTGTGTACAAACCTAAAAACTATAGCAGTCTCTTGGCCTCAATTTACATTTAATTTTCTGCATCATTCTAATGCTTGTATCAATCAACACTCCTTCTCCATGTTGGTTATGGATGAGCCTTATCCAACTAAATTATCACGAGTAAGTGTGAAGAACCTTAGACAATGATAGGATGTCCAATGACACCTTTACTATGTTTGTGTGTTGGTTCAAAACACAACATGAATCATACTTTATTTTTCTTCAATATTAATTCTCTCTATGCATGCAAATATGTCCAATAAAAGAACACACACTTAATATATTCATATTCTAGTGTAAATAAAGCATTCAGGATTTATGATTCTAGTGTATAGCAAAACAATCCTCTAAACAGGGCACCGCTAGTCAAGAATAGATTGCCACATCAATAATTCAAGCAACCCAATGGAAGTGACATCCTCATGAATCCATCATATTGCAAATCCCCAAAATATGTGATAAAAATCACAAGTTTACCCTTAATACAATACGAGGGATAACAAGGATCAAAATCAAAATCTCACCTTACACTTAAAACACTGTCATTGAAATAGGAAATTGTGTATTTTAGGTGGTGGGACCTACTACCACATGGTATGTGTATTCCAATTATGATTTCTTGTCATAGCAAGGATTTTGAAGCATTCCCTCCGAAATATTCCAGATAATTCTACTGATGGGACTCTGATTAATTGTTATTGTGCATCTTACTTTATTTAATCAAGTTTAATTAAATTAACCTAGATTAATAGCTAATTACATTATTAATATTTCTCCTTTTTTTTAATCATTGAATTAATTCCACTTTATTAAAGCTTCATCAGTAGCTAATGAAGGATTAATAATTCTAATTCTTAATTAATTTTTTTAGGGGAGTTCCAGCATTGTTTCCAACACTTCTATTTGCAATGCCCTCATTAATGGACTCTGTAAACTAGGACAAATTAAGAGGGAAAGCAAAATTTTTAATGAATTTCCAAAGAAAGGGGTGGCCCACAATGAGGTTACATATAACAAATTGATTGATGGGTACTGCAAGGTAGGCAATATGGAAAAGGCCTTCAAATTATGGGATAAAATGATTGGGAAAGGCATCATGCCATCTGTCTTCACCTATTCTCCATTAATTAATGGTCTATGTAAATTAGGGAACGTAGAAGTAGCTAGGGAACTTTTTGATCAATGATGATTGAAATGGGCTTGTCTCCAAAATATGTCTGTAATAAATAAAATATTAAAATAATATGAATAATATAAATAATAATATAAATAATAAAATAAAACATAATGTTAATTATATTTAACTAAGATACATAACCTTTGGTGAGTAGTCACCATATAAGCCCTATATATGCGGCTACATCGTCGTTGTAAATCATTATTATTTATCTTATCAATTATATATTCGATTATTTGACCATTTATGGATCCTTTGTATTATTTGCATTGGTTATTTGTATAAAAAAAGATTTTATCGTTTCATTTGATATCAGAGCTATGGATCCTGCCTTGTAGCCACCATTTTTGGGTTTCTCTAAAATCTAGGACCTTGTCCAAAAATCAGGCCCTTGGCCCAAAGAAGTAAAAAAAAAAAAAAAGAAAGAAAAAGAAAAAGTAAAAGAAAAGAAGAAGAAGAAAAGAAGAAAAGTAAAAACAAAGAGGTAAAAGAAGAAAAAAGAAAAGAGAACATAGAAAGAAAAATAAAAGAAAAATCAAAGAAGTAAAAGAAGTAAAAAGAAAAGAAAAAGTGAAAACAAAGTAGTAAAAGAAGAAAAAAGAAAAGAAAATATAGAAACCACACGTGGTTTCTTAAAACAGTACATGGTTTATTTTCCAACCATATTGGAAGCATTTGTGAAAATAACATATTGGAAATCTATAAGTGCATAAGAAGTCTTAAGGGTGGTTTTGTGAAAGCAAATAATAAAGTTAGGACATAAAAGCTAGAAGTGCATAAGAAACCTTAAGGCTACCAAGACACAAGCGATAATTACTTGGGTGGGGAAGGTAACAATCATTCCTCCCAACCACCCAATCCACACCATTTTTATTATCCTTCCACTCCAAAAACAATTATTATAATTATTAATAATTATTATTATATTATATTTATTAATAATATTATAATTATTAAATTGTAATAATAGTAATAATATACTGTGGGGGAAAATTAATTATTTAATAGTAAAGTATACTATACAAAGATAAAGATGTCGTTGGATAAGATGCATAACAAAATAGAATCTTGTGACAAAAAACAAGAAAGATTCCCTAAGACCTACTAAAAAATTGTCAATGACCTACTAAAACTTGAGGGGACTATTCAAGGAAAACTTATTAGCATTTCTATTTGTCCAACCATCAAGGAAAATCACATTAGAAACAACTTGGAAAATCAATTATTGGTCCCACAATCAAGTGTGATAGAAAAGAGAGATACTTACGATGAGAAACAATATGAAATTACAGACTTACAACTAACAATTGATGAGTATAAGTTCACATCCCAATTCAATGTTACGACTATATATCTAAATGAAGTCCACATCATTTTGGGTTCACCCTGGATGGAAACATTAGGGGTAGTCATCTTAAATATGAAGAATTTTTTTTTTAACGTTCTCGTATAATACTAAGCGAGTCACACTGCATGACGTTACAATGAATTCAAAATCAGGAGTTGTGTCGTATGAAGACTTCAAATACATCTCGAAGGTGATCTCACAAGAAGATAAAAAATCAAGACATAAGATGCAGAAATAATTTGACAAAGTCGACATGGTCAAAGAAGAAGAGATCTCCCTTCTAAGAGATCATAACCAAAAAATGCTTCTTCAAATCAAGAAGGTGAAGGATAGAGCACAAGACAATCAAAAGCTAGAAGAGGAGAATCAAAATATTTAGAAGAAACTAGTAGAAAACATCAAAGAGAAAGGTCATCTTAGGATGCATAAACAAGATCTAATGGATCAGATTCAGAATCTTAAAGATGATGATAAATTGCAAGAATAAATGATGAGGAATCTTAAAAATGATAAATATTTGTTGGAAAACAAGTTGGAGCAAATTCAGAAGAGGACATCCAAGCCTTCGAACTCAAAAATCCAAATTGAAGAAAAATAAGATACAAATCCACTAATCATCATAGTTAAAAAAGAATCCAATCTAGTAAAAAAAGAAACAATAAGAACTCCTTATCGACACCCAAATGATAAAATTCATTTTGACCAACGACATGGTCAAAATGAACACAAACAAAAGAGTTATGATTTCATAAAAGAAAGAACACAAGATCAACAAACTAAGAGGAAAATGAGAAGTTCCATCCAACAAATTGATCAACAAACAGCTCCAATTAAGATTGATCTCATATGGGCAACTTCACAAACAATGCGACATTTTTTCTTGGTAATTTGTAACTTGTATCATCTCGTTTCGTCAATAGATGCAATTACTAACACAAACAAAAATGATAGATGACATTACAAGTAAAAAAATAAGACGTAAGCCTTGTCTTCAATAAGCTTTGAGGACAAATATCTCCTCAAGGGGAAGGAAATGTAACAAATAAAATATTAAAATAATATGAATAATATATATAATTATATAAATAATAAAATAAAACATAATTTTAATTATATTTAACTAAGAGGCATAACCTTTGGTGAGTAGTCACCATATAATCCCTATATATGCGGCTACATCCTCGTTGTAAATCATTATTATTTATCTTATCAATTATATATTCGATTATTTGACCAATTATGGATCCTTTGTATTATTTACATTGGTTATTTGTATAAGAAACAATTTTATCATTTCAATGTCACATACATTACATTGATTCATGAATATATGAAAGAGGACAACATGCAACATGTTTACAAGCTTCATGATGAGATGTTTGACTAGGGTCAAATTCATAATGTAGTTATACAAATAATCATTGTGTATATGGATTCATATGATTATCAAGATAGCAACCATTATTCTTGTGCAGATGCATATTATTCCAGTGCACATGCAATATAATATAGTAGGAGAATCATAATAACATTTTTCCTCTAGCAGTGGTATAAAATAACATTGGCTTTTGACGGTCATTGTCTATGATATTCTCACCTTAAAATGCGTTACAGGTCAAGATGTGCACTGAGAAATGGGAAGGATTTTTTTTTTAATTTCCTTAGCCACTTGCGTTCTTAAATATAGTCTTTGATGCCTCTCACTCATGAGGTATACAATAAATCAATTTCATATGCCTCCATAGGGTTTGAACCAAGGATTTCATGAAAAGAATGAGAAGTAGATCTTCCTTGCTCAATGTGAAAATCATGGGTTGTTGTCTGTGATCCAATTACCTCTTGATATCGATAGGTCTCTACATCCCGAGATTAGGGATCACAAATTTATTTCGCAAGGAGAACATGTACATGCTAGTATTCATAGGGTAAGCCAAATACTGATCTATGGAATATTCATAATGAATTTGGATTCTAATGCTACTATATATTTTATGATGCTAATTGGCTGCTTCTAATGCAAACATGTCAACTTCAGTTTCCAACCTTAGTGCTAGATTGTGATCCCAACATTGACTTCAATAGAGACATTGAAACAAAGAAAGGGTAAGAACATTTTCAATGGTTTGGTGTTTACTCATACATTATGGAATAACATATTTGACATAAAGAAAAAAAAATCTTTTGACCTCTTTAGCAATTCAATTTCTTGATACTAAATATGATTAATGTAGGTTTTTTCTTGCATATTTGGTTTGGTGATCCGAAAGATAAATGATTGAGGGGAAAGATGGAATATTTCTATCCTATTATGTTTTTCTTATTCACAACTAGTAGATAGAATGGAGTTCCATTCACATGGGAAGGGCTAATATATCTTGATCTATTGAAGTTTCAAGCCTTGGGATGTAGAGGTAGTTGTTAAGCAAGCTCTTGGAATAAGGTACTGATGGAATTTGACATCCATTTAATTTGTTATATGTGATACCCACAGTTCTTTATCCAATGCATCATGTATTTCATAGTAAATCAATATATGTTAATATTTGGTTGAGTTTGTATCTTTAATTATTTTAGATAAAGAAACTTGAAACAATGAGACAATTCAATCACATGAAATTCATACAACCATAACAAAATATATACCGCGGGAAAAATCCGCAAAACAGTGAGAACAAAAACCCTAGAAACTCTTCTCAGTATAATATAATGGATAGTAGAGAATGTCTTTCTTTTATAACATATCATATTTCTTTCATAAGATAAGAGATCACCAAACACTCTTGGTGAAGATACAGAAGTAAAAGAGGAGATATCAATCTGATGTGTTTTCCAATGTGCATGACACATCAATATATAGAAAAAATCACTGCCATTCAAAGAATATCGAATCAATGCATGAAGGATAATCATCCCATGCAAACCATAGCAAGTTATATTCTTGGATAGTTGCGGTGCAATTCTAGTTTCTTCAATCATGCATCAACAATGTGTGATCCCTTTATTCCTTAACTTGAAATCATGCTTAATTGACTTTGGAGTGAAATCGCCTCTTAAATGATGTATGAGCACTTAGTTAACAAGCTAACATAAGTGTCATCATGCAATTGAAGCAACTTTAGTGTTGTAAATTTAATTATATATCACATTACATTATACCAAGGAGAATTATCTGATGTTGTGATCATATTATATTATTCTGGACCAAATGATCAGATGCTAAAGTAATTCACTTTAGAGGTTATCAATCTCTAAAGGAGACTTAATAGCAACTAGTGATCATGGTTAATAATACATCACAAAAAATTAAATTATTTTAACAAGTAAAGCATGAACTTTATACAGAAGGTCCACCTCTATACGAGAGGTCATTCCCATGGATACCTTTATACAGAAGGTTCATATGAGAATCATGGCTTGACACACGAGTATGGAGCCTTGTCCAACAAGACTTTACAACATCATTACTTTGATCAATTACCTCTATACGGGAGGACTAATCTTTATATGGAAGGAAATCAAAGTGCTCACCTCTATAAGTGAGGATAAATCTTAGCTGCACAAGATTGGTTGGGAGAATGTCTCCCGATGTTGTACATTTAACAATATATACATGCACGTTAACATCTTCATATCTAGGAGAAAAAGGGAAGCCAAGAGAGATCATGTAATATCCCTTTATGTTGGATTTGGCTCCAACTTGAAGAGAATATGTATTCTTTCCAAAGATAGCAGTCTTATATAAAATCCTAATTATTCTACTTGTATCTGATTTAAATATAGAAACTCTTCCTAGGTTGAATTGAGTATTTTCCTTATGAGAAGTTGCTCTACAACATTGTCTCTAGAAGAAATACATGATTGTCAGTCTGATCACATCCTACATACTCCAAACTAGTGTTTATATCATCCATTTGTCCCCAAACATCTTTCTATTGAAGGGAGGAAACATAAAGAACAATATAACTGTAATGTCCCCATTCAAATAATTGCATAGTAAGAAAATCCCATCAATCCTACTAGTTTCCTAGGTTGGATGGGCACATGTGGAATTGTAATAAGGATGCTAATAAATGATGTTTGTACATTAGAATGGTTCAAGTATTTAATAAATAGGTTGAATAAATAAATTCAAAGAAATTCTAGGTGGCAAGTGGTTTTGAAGACATATGGATCAGGATGTGTGACCCATACTAGCTTGATTTTTCAAGGACACATGGCATCTCTCTCTTGCCAATTCAAATTCATGAGAAGGTGAACATTCTTGGGTGAGTTTGTAAGTCATACACATGGAATTGAGGATATTAGGTCGAATTGGGATGGATTGGTAACCTCCATGGAAGAGGAAGAGTCAAATTGGAAGTTTGTGGACACTTGGGCTAGATTCCCTAGCCCCTATGACAACAATGATGGAGCATCTATGACATCTATGAAAAATTGCAGATATGACCTCTGAAATATGACCATTATGAGATGTCATCCCCAAAAATAGGTTCCAAGAGGGCGCTCATGGGAGTTGGAGAAGCCAAAGAGACCCCCACTCGAATTGGTGGAAGATAGAAGGTTAGGAAAGGTGAGACACATGGCAAATATTGAGCCCTTACCCTAATTCAAATTGGATTGAGTCTATGGATGGTTTGAGAATCTTAGAAGGATAAGGATGTTTATAAAATACAGGGACAAACCAAGAGAAGGGATTTTGATCATTTGAGAAAAAATTCATTTGTGAAGAGAGAGCTAGTGGATGACTAGTTTCTTGCCTTAGCCAATTTCGAGGGTGAAAGATTCCCATCCAAGTTGGTGTTTGGAAATTCCACTCAGGTATTTCATGGAGATTTAATGGATTTTGTATTTGTAGGTATCAGCTACAAGGCATCTCCTGGTTTTGTTTAGTGCAGCACCATCTCTCAACCGTTTCCAGTTTTGAAGGCATATTCATGCTCCTTGAGGGATTGTGCTTTGGGTGAGCTCTTGTACTTATTGGGAGAGATTCGCATGATGTATTTATGATTTTAATAAGATTTATAAACTCTATTATTCATCTTCAAAAAGTGTCTGGTCGAAATACCAAGTGGTTGTATGTAAAAATGATGATTAATGAGCAAACAATGACCATTTCCCCACTACATCGATGTATGCCATTATAATGCTGATGATTTCGAATAAAAGAATTTTTCTCTGATATATTTGTGATGAATGGACTTCCATTGATGTGCGTTACAACTTTAATACTCAGCACTTGAGCATTTGAAGTCATTATACTCAGTTTATTTGCAGTTGGAGAAGATTTGGTGCCATTTCCCCAAGGGTCGAATTAGTGGTTTTTGTTGTTGTTTGGGAGAGGGTTGGAACAGAATTAATAACTAATTAATGGTACATTTGGGACCTTAATAAAATACTTGATACATTCCCTACCTTTTTTTCATAAATTAGAGTGAGTTTGGAGACATTTGGGAAGCCATTTTCAGTACTTACCCCTAAGAGATTTGAACCCCAAATTGCTAGTAAAATTACATACTTGGTCCATAATATAAAGATAGTTTGAAGAAGTATTTTGGTGGCCATATATCATCCCTGAACATCATATTCAAGTCCTAATATCTGTCACATAACTTCTTAGAATATTTGGGATCATTTGGGGCAAATTTGGGACCTAGGCATCAAAACTAGTCAAAGGTCGAAATTGGGGAAAAAGTGAAAAATTGGGCATTTTTAAATTTTTTTTTAAAGGGACATTTCAATAACCCAAGCCTAAAATGATTTGGAAACTTTAAAATTCAACGTTATATCAACATCTATTTTTAAAGTTTAAATATTGTGTGATGTAGCTCTAGGTTGTTATTATTGACCAACCACCCAAGTACTTGTCTTAAAATAACAGTGAGACTTCTAGATACCATGACACCTCCTAAACCGCCATGTTAGTCGATTTTGAAGTCATTTTAGAGAATGTTGTGGACTTAAGCATTCAAAATTAACTCAAACAATTATTCATCTAGGATCATCTTGAAAATTATAGTAAAAGTATGCAGGTCAAAAAACTGAAATTGTTGAGGTTGATTAAGATTTGTCTAGGATAACCACATAGTTGTGTCCTTGTCCCACAATTCTCACCAACTATGCAATTATTACTTTCCCAATAAATTTGTTGCAATGATAGGAATCAGCTCAAATTTCCCTTTTTCATTGAGAAATTCCAAAGTGATCCTATGAACAAGTACCATCTTTATTTGGAAGATGTAATGTCAATTTACTATACAAGTCCAAAATGATGTAATATCTTTTGTCCTAATGTCATGCTATTTTTTGCACCAAATAAACATAAAGGGGTATGTTAGAATATTTCAATGTTTTCTTGTGGGATTAAATGACCACCTTTTGGGATGAGTGTAGGTGGTTTGGAACCCATAGTAGATGGGTGTACCTCATGTTTAGTGAGTGGTTTTTTGTATAAATACTTACATGGGAGACTCCTCCTTATTTGTGCATGGTTGTACCTATTGGTTCAAAACAATTTACTTTGTTGGCCAATAGTCTTGTAGAAAACACGGGGACTTTGTATCAAATAGGAAATGAGATTGATAGGTGTAAGGGGGTGGGGTGACCTCATTTTGAGGTGAAATAGATCTGAAATAGGTTCTACAAAAAATATTCTTTGTGCAATTCGTAGGTCCTGTGTCATATGTTGGCCTCCCAAAACAATCACAGATTGTGGGTAGTAATCAAGCAAAGTTTTAGGTAAGTCAACAATGTCATTCATGATATTCACTCTCTAGTTGACAATGCCTTTGTAATATAATTGGATATAGTGAAATGACCAACTGTTACATGTCATGCAAAAACCACATGAAAAATCAAGTGCTCCTTTGTAGTTACAGGTAGTATTTTTCACTACCATAGATACCAATGCTGCATGCAGGGATAGTTTTAAGGACCCATACTTATTTAAAAGTGTATAAACCTTGGTGAATCTTACCAATTCTTAAAATGTCAACTATAAAATATTTGGCGATATGTTTCTAAAATTATTTCAATTTCTAAGGATTTTATATAGTTTATATAATAATTTGGAGATTTTTAGAGTGAAAAAGTTTACCCCATCAAAATTGAGCGAAATGGGGCTTCAAAAAATGCAAATTGGCGAATCTTTTTTGGAAAAAAACATGGAAAAATAGTCCATTGGCTAAATTGCGCCCCTAAAATTATCCTTGGCTGGATCTTCACATATCTGAGGGGTCAAACCCTCTTTTGATACCGTGATAAAAACACACAATGAAGATATAATTTGGGTGATTAGTACCCAACAGATTGTTTTCACTTGTCAAATGATGTACAAATGAGGGGCAAGTTTCCCCATACAAAGAAACAAAAGAAACTACACACTCATTTGCAACCTTCACATAAACTATGGGAAAATCACCAAGACTTGGTCTATGAGGTAGTTGCTTAAGCCTCAAATAAACACAAAAATATTGTAATTATGATGGTAGTCATCATAACACCAACACAACTATTGGGAAACCAACTGCCATGCTTCTCATACCTACTATACATGAACCAAATATTTCAAAAGACTTAGCTCATTAAAAAAATTTCATATTGCTTCTCTGCATCCTATAAAGTATCATGAATCCATGTTGGTCTCTTCCTAATCACTGCAACATATCTAGGTAGATCCACTAGCTCTATTGACTCCTCCTAACAGTATGAAGGATGAATAATTGTACTAGAGAGATATGTAACCTCATCCTCTAGAGCCTCCTACTCCTCACTATAAATATCCATGTGAGATTCTCTACACCTTATGAAGGCTACCTCCTCATCGAAAATAACATCTCGAGTAACCTAAATATGACATTGTCTTGGAATGTAGATCTTGTAGGCCTTTGAAGAATCATTGTATCCAACAAAAGTACTCTTCTTCCCAGAAAGTTCTAACTTCATCCTCTTCCCCTTCATCTCATGGATGTATAATGGACAATCAAATATCCTCAAGTGCCTGACCCCTGGCTTCACTCTTGTGAATGCCTCCTCAAGAGTCTTCTCCCCCAATATCTGGTGAGGACTCCTAGTCTAAGGATAATCTATTGTACTAGATTCCTTTTCCCATAAGAACATGGGTAAATATTGATCATGGAACATCATATTAACATCCTCCACAATGAACTTATCCTACAATACATGAAAAAATTGTCCACGAGAGTTAACTGCTATCATTTAAATTGTTATGCTATTCATCAACAAAATATCAATTCAAAATAAGTAAGTACAACTATTTTCTTAAATCATTAAATACATATCTTGTTGTTGACTCCTATTGATCCATACCTCCTTACAGAAATCATTGAAGTCCTTGGAGGTATACTCTCCTCCATTATTTGACCTTAAGACCTTGATCTTCTTCCCCGTCAAGTTCTCTTCTTGAGCACTGAACTCCTAGAACTTGTTGAAAATCTCATCCTCGATCTTCATGAAGTAGATCCATGTGTTATGGGAGAAATCATGAATGAATGCCACACACCCAAATATGATATTGTCATTAGTGTGCATACATCTGAATGCACTAGATCCAAGATCCCCTTTGACCTACAAGAAATACTCTTCCCAAAGCTCATATACAATTTATTGAAGCATGTAACCTTGGAAGATATTCTTATTTGTATTATTTGTATAATTTGTGTTGTACACCCTACAGGGATTATTATTGATGTAATTGATCATGCAAAAGTCATTGAAAGAGTCAATGTAAACCCTAATTGTTAGGTCGGCTTAGAAAGGTCTAGAAAATGATATTTTATTGTGAATTAGAAAAGTCAGACCAGTTAGGAGAGTCAAGTCAGACCTGTTGGTAAAAAGGTCAAGTCAGTTGATCATTAGTGTAAATGTGGAGGTCGACCTCTTCATTTGGTCACCTCATTCACTCATTGAATTCACATAAGTAGGAGAGATAGAGTCAAGTGAATAACTACTTTTGGAGTCTTCTTTTTTTGGGTCTTTGCACGAGTAATACTATTGTACATTCTGACGAATCTATATAGAAGAAGTTTGCTGGTTTTTTCTACCCCGAGAGGGTTTTCCCAGGATAAAATTATTGTGTACTATTGTTTATGATGTGCTTGTTTCTTTTAGTGATCCTATTGCATATAGTTATGATGTTATGATGCTAAATGTTTTAATATATTGTATAACTATTAAAATTATAACATGGTATCAGAGCCATCCTGAAAGAAGTTATCATACAGTCATAACACTGCTAGAACTACAACTGTTGGATATTAGGGCTTCATGCTTGAAACCCTAGAAGGGAAAATCTAGTCATATGGGTATTTTTGCTACAACTTCTGTTTGGTGAAGTTACAGGAGCTAAAATTTGGACATGCCAAAGAGGAAATGTTTATGTACCTTGTGTATGAGTTTCAACCTCAGATTTGTTGTACTTCAGGAGGTATGATCCATGCCAATCAGGGTTCCATCATTTTCCAGAATTCAGTTTTAAAAAGGAGATCTATGGAGAATTGCTATATCTTGGGATAGGAATATCTAAATATAATTTAGTAAGATGTTCCAAAAAGGGAACGAACTGCATTTTCTCTGGTGCAAGTTTCAGAACTCAAATTTGAAACAGTGACATGAGGCATTCCATACAAGTTCGATATACTGAAATAATATATAAATATGTCACCTTGGGAAACATAGCGTGCGTTCCACTTGATGAATCCAATATTGATATAAAATATGGGTTTAGACAAAGGACATATGATACTACCTTAGGGAAATTTTTAAGACCTTGAGGAGCATAAATTTATAAGATACATCAGAATTAAGACGGGAAAATTCAGTAGAAGAAATTGAAGAAACTAGGACGTCAAATATTTTGTAGTTATGTCCACATATTTGGGAAAAGGAGTACATTGCTCAAATATAATTGAGGAGCCACATATTTCTATCCAATCATATTTGCAAGTCAGCAAATTTGAAAAAATAGGGGTTCTTTGTCCAACCCTAGCTCCAGCAGAAGTAGTTTTCCAGAAAAGCATTGAAGCAAACATCCAATTGAAGCACTCTCATTGGTAAGTCCTATTATCTCTATTCCCATTTGAGGTTCTCATTTTATCAAGATGAAAAAAATTTCTAAGCGTGAGGACAATATTGAGGACAATCTTGAAGGAGTTAAGAACTTCCGGGCATGGAATTATAAATTACTTCTTATACTAGACGAGCATGATTTGGAGACAATGTACGCAAGAAGAAGCTCAATTGATAGAAAGAAAAGAGAATATGGGTGAAGATGAAAATCAAGTCTTAAAAGATGATTCCAAAAAGAGAAATAACAAGAAGAAAGAACATTCTCGCAAGAATAAATTATTTCATAAGAAGGACCTCTCATAGCTCAGATGTTTCACTTGTGAGAAGAAATGACACTTTGCGAAAGATTGTCCCAAGAAGAAAGGAAAGAAGAAGAGAAACCATACTCACATCACAGAAGATGATGAACCAATCAAGAAGAAAGCTAAATAAGGTTCCTCCAATGATGAAGAACATGTATTTTGATCCAGAAGAATTCAAACCAGGAAGATGGAAGAACCTCTTATCCATTTCAACATTGGATAAGAAAAGATAAAGTTGTGATTGGTGATGAAGAAGAAGGGACACACAGATTCAGCACCAGTACAGAGTTCCATGTGATCTATGGTGTAGAAGACTTGATCAGCATTGTAGATCATAATCGAGAAAGGCACATGTCCTCCGAATCAGTTGATGGAGTAGAGCACACTGTCAAAGACTCCAATAATTCCCGCAAGGAGATAAGGATCAAGAGGGATCTTACTAAACAAACAAAGATAAGTATTTGAATTGTCATTTCCTGTATATCTAATCACTTAAATGATATTGTTCAGTTGTGTACATATTTATGTTCCTAGATTTAGGAAGTGTATTATGCATGTTATCCTTGTTTGCATTAATGAATAGTATACTACTAATATGCATGTGATGGGTAAGTGTCCTATAGTGCTGTACAACATTTTATTGCTACTAATTATCTAGAATGAAACCTCTTTGCTAACTTGTTGGGAGTAGTCTTTTAATAATGTTATGGTAGAGATGGAAGGTATTTATAAAGTTACATTATGAATGCGGGATATGGATGATTGTTGTGTTGAAGCATTGGCTAAGATAGTTGCATGATCGTGTGACCTATATCTTTAAGCATAATAATTTGTTTTGAAAATTATGAAATGTTTCTAATCATGCTATTGAATGTCAATTGTAGGAAAGCTCGTGTACCATCATCTAGAAGAGAATAATTATGAGACTTTTTCCTAAGAACAAGTGATGATGGTTCAGATAGGACATTTAAGAAGATTTATAAATCAAGCATACTACACAAGTACGAAGCGAGTGTTCTCTCATAAAGAGGGAGTTGAATATGGCGAGACGTTTCTCTAGTGGCTAGACACACTTCCTTAGTGGTGGATATTACACTAGATAGATGGTGTATTCGAAGTAGAAGTGTATATCGAGAAACCTCCAGGATTTAGGACTCTCTACAGAGAACCACATGTGAAAATATTGAAGAAGCCTTTGTATGAGCTCAAAAGGCACTCGTGGGATAACATGATGATCTTGAGGATCACTAGAGTGATTATATATCAACCTTTTATACAAGGTTGAAGATGAGTAGATCATAGATGGGTGCAAGAGAGTTCGATACCTTGGTATCCAGTGACCTAGAGAGATGACATAGATGGATACATAGAAGATCATCATAAGAGAAACCTACCAGTCATTCGAGGGTGGAATGTCTCGATGCAGAGAGTGCAAGATGCAGAGGGAGGATAGGGCTCAGTTACAAAGGGAGCAGGAAAAATATCCACTTCATAAGGACTAACTACAACATAGATTGAAAGACATTATCACTTAGCCTTTATCTGTGGCAAATGGTGTTTGTTCTAGTATTTCGGGGATATGCTGAGAGTGATATTGGATGTCTCCCCTCATGAAGAGGAAGAATATGTAGTGCAGTTTGAGACAGGTACCCAGGATATGGTACGATAGGATTGATAGTTTTCTGAAGATCTTGGGATTTACCAAGAGTAAAGCGGATTCAACCTTTACTAAAAGGTTGAAGAACGAAATCCTGTGATTCTACGGTTATATGTAGAAGAATTTTTTTTACAGGTGATGAGAAGCTCATAGCAAAAACAAAGTGGAAGCTTTCCGCAATGTTTGCGATGAAAGACCTAGGTATGATGCATTACTTCTTAGGTCTTTAGGTGTGGCAAAATCCAGAGGAAATTTTCCTCAGTCAAGGAAAATATGTGATAGATATCCTGAAGAGACTTGGGATGATGTATTGTAAGGCCACGACCACACATATGGCATTGAATTTGAAGTTTCCAAGTGATACTTCTTCAAAACTGTTGGATACCACGATATATAGGAATATGATTGGTTCATTGATGTACTTTACGAACACAAGGCCATATTTATGCTTTGCAGTGAACACTTTGAGTTAGTATATGGTAATTCCGAGACATGTTCGCCTGGTTTCAAAAAATCATGTGTTGAGGTACCTGGAGGGTATGGTTGATTATGGCCTTAGATATGCATCAAATCAGAAGATTAACCTACGGGGTTATGTTGATGTGGATTGGGCCAGGACTGTCACGAATAGAAAGAGCACATCAGGGTGCTGCTTCAGTTTGGGATTAGGTATGATCTCATGGTTTAGTAGGAATAAGCTGAGTGTGGCACTCAATACAGCTGAAGCCAAGTATATGGCAACTTGTTCGGCAAGATTTGAGGCAGTGCGGCTTCAGAATTTTCTATCAAGATTGTTTGATCTCGAGTTAGAGGAGACTTGTGTGTTTTGTGACAACCAGAGCTGTATGAAATTGTCTAAAACCATGTGTTTTATGACAAGTCGAATCAAATCGAGATCAAGTATCAGTATATCTGGTATATGGTGCAGAAGGGAGAAATGAAGCTCAAGTATATAGAAACAGAGGAGCAAATAGCCGATGTGTTGACCAAGCCTCTATCAAGAGTGAAGTTCGATTACTTCAGGGACCATCTTGGAGTGGTCCAGATCAAGAGGGAGTGATGAGATCAGATGAAGTAGAAGGTAGTTACAGGTCTTGTGACGTTATTGAGTCTCCTAGGCTACGAGAGGATCTGGATGAGAGGTGAGGTAACGTAGGTAGTTTCATTGTGCAACGTAATGGATCTCCTAGGATGGACCCACCAGATGGTTTGCTCATTTCATGGAATAGGACAGTTGCATCTGGTATGAAAAATGACCAACTCTACAGGATATCTACATCTAATATGAAACAAGACTGGCACTGTAGTGGTGTGCATCTAGTATGAAAAAGGACCATCTTTGTAGGATATATACATCCATCATGAAACAAGACTAGCTCTGTAGTGGTGTGCATCCAGTATGAAACAGGACAAGCTCTATAGGATATCTACATCCAGTATGAAAAAGGACTGGCTCTGTAGTGGTGTACACCCAGTATGAAAAAGGTCTGGTCACTGTACGGGATGGTCCCAGCTTGACTAGTTGTATCTCTGAGTTACTAGTAATATCTCTAGGGGTAGATCCCAATATGGTTGGTGGTATCACCAAGGGAGATCCCAGTGTAGGTTCCCTGACGGACTCGGTTGAACTAGTGCAATAGGCTCTCCGACGGACTGGATTGAGCAAGTGCATGTTCACTGGTGGATTCCAGTGTGGTTGGTTGTATCTTGAGGGGTTGGATCCAACCAATTATGACTGTTCGTATCACCAATGGGAGATCCCAATGTGGATGTTAAAGTTCTAGTTTGGATCTAGGCCACATCCATCATGAAAAAGGGCTATCTTTATGGAGAGTTGCATCCAACATGAAAAAGGGCTGGAACTGCAAGGCACATCCAACATGAAAAAAGGGTTGGATCTGTGAAACTTCTTATGATATATAGATTCAAGAGATGTAAGATGCCAATAGTTTGTGTACAAGAAGTGCAACAGCTAGAATATGATGGTGACGATGTTAGAAGAATGCCTTCCTTGTTAAGAGGGAGTGTTGAAGAATGTAACCTTGGAAGATATTCTTATTTATATCATTTGTATTGTACACCCTACGGGGATTGTTATTGATGTAATTGATCATGTAAAATTCATTGAAAGAGTCAATGTAAACCCTAACTGTTAGGTAATGTTGGAAAGATCTAGAAAATAATATTTTAATGTGAGTTATATAAGTCAGCCCAATTAGGAGAGTCAAGTTGGCCATGTTAGTAAAAAGGTCAAGTCAGTTGATTAGTATAAATGAGGATTTAGACCTCCTCATTTGGTCACCTCATTCACTCATTGAATTCACATGAGTAGGAGAGATAGATTCAAGTGAATAACTGCTTTTGGAGTCTTCTTGTTTTGGGTCTCTGAATGAGGAATACTATTGTACATTCTGACGAATCTATATAGAAGACGTTTACTGGGTTTTTCTGCCCCACGAGGGTTTTCCTAGGATAAAATTAATGTGTACTATTGTCTATGTTGTGATTTTCTTTCTTTCAGCGATCCTATTGCATATGGTTATGATGTTATGATGCTAAATGTTTTAATATATTGTATAATCATTAAAATTCTAACACAATCTCATCAATTTTTGTCTTCTTCTATGGTGGATGCTCATCAACATAGACAATTGATGCATGCTTCCTTTCCTTCCTTTTCTTCTAAAGACACTGGAAAGAAAATGTATGACAATTGAAGAACTTGGTCTTTGAAAATTCCTTCTAGCCTTTGCTTCATTCTTCTTATGTTTGTATTTCTCTTCAACACCTTCTAGTTCGGAGACATCTTCCTTCACATCATTCTAAATATAATTTTCATAAAATATGAAGAGTATCCTCATCTTATACGATCTGAAATTTGTATAACAATGTCTTATACTCTAAGACATGTCACCATCTTGACATAATTCTCAAATTTGATTCAGAAGCCCTAGTACCGAAAAAATTGGTTAAATTTGAATTTTAAAAAAATTGAGAATTGGCTCCATAGTTAGACATGCCCTCCTAAGGATAACTCCAGAACAATAAATTCAAGTTCAAACTTAGGATGGAAAGGTCCAAACTTGGAATCTCTAATTTTCATACTTTAGGGAAAAAAATATGTTCAATGGATTTCTTCCAAAATTGCTTTGATACCATGTTGAATTTTCATATATAGAAATAGAAATGCAATTTTAAAATCTTGACAATTATTTCCTAATGATTTCAAACATTCATTTTCATCCCGCTGTTTTCATTGAATAATTGCACATTGAAAATTTCAACTTAAATTGCAGCGGAAACAAAATGATCAGAGAAAGATAGCCATGCACAAGAGACAAAAATTTTACCTTGGGAAACCTAACAAACTTTTCTTATAATAAATCAATCCAATAGATCAAGTAAATCACCATTCATGAAGAGAAACCCTAGCACATACAAGCCTCTTTTCTGAGGAAACCCTAATAGGGGTAGTGAACCTCCTTTCATGAGGACACCATAACAAAATGAGCCCTCCTTCATGATTAAACCATAGTGAATCTATAGGAAGAGATAGAGAACTTATAGGAGAGATAAGAACCCAAGTAATTTGTTCCTTGTGCCTTTTCTAAGGCCTTCTTGGAAACTGCACACTAGTGGAGAAGAGAAGGTATGTTATGATGATGTAAAAATGAAATGCTTGAGAACTTTATTTATATTCTTCAGTTGACCTTAATTCCACTATGGGGCCAACTTGTACACTTGATGAGGCCAAATTGTCTTTTTCACTTCAAGTTTAATTTAATCGCCAGGGCCAACTTGCACTTCTAGTATTCCATATTTTCTAGGAATTCTTCAATGCTATTTGGGACTTCTTCATTGGTTGACTTGTATTCTTGGTTATTTCTTCTTCATAGAAAAATTTTCCATGTTGATGATCATATCCTCACATGCACATCTATTCACACATAGAGTTATAATGTTGAACTGACCCACTAAGAAGTCCCAGACACTTCTTACTAAATCAATTCATGATTAGACTAGACTTGCATATTCCACAATGGGTTGCAAGCCCCTATCAAATAAAAAAGTCAAATCTATAATAAAGAATATATTACCCCGTCATGGATCACTCCCTCACAAAGTATGCAATGTGACCTGTAGCCTTATTCACACTTAGCAAAATCACATGAATAAGCAAGGCTGAGCAAGCACCTTGGGGCTAATTTCCCCACACCATATGACTCAGGATAATGGGAGATTGTTTTCCCCTACCTGGGCCATTCACCACTATCCAAATCACATGGTCATTTCCCATGGATGAATCTCTTCCCAATGCTACAACTTGGAGAAAAATTAACAAGGTGAAGTTGAAGAATCATTGGCACAAATCTAAGAGTACAAGGTCTATGCAAAAGAGAAAGGCCCAAAAAAAGGAGGAAGTGGTTTGAGATTCTAAAGCATTTATTGAAAAAACACTCAAATTTGCATATGTTGTAAAGAACACTCCCTTTGAGTATCCATCCTCAAAAAAATTCCCCTTTTATCTTTTCATGGTTTAGACATTACATTTACTTTGGATTAAAGAGTTGACATAGACACCCTTAAAATCATTATAGAATCCAAAATGAGAATTTTTCCATCCAAATTTGGTAACCGATGCTTCCTCAATCTCCAAATCCATTGTGAAATTTGCATTATGAAAGTTAGAAATGAAGTTCATGGATACTCTTCCCAAGTTTAGTTGGAAAATAGTAAAATATCAAATGAATTAAGTTTGGAGAAGGCTTAGGAAGGGAACCATTTCTACTTAATGACATTGCTAGGTGTTCTCAAAGCACTTTTTGGATGGATTCTTTCACTCAATGGGCAATCACCTCAGAACTTTTCTATGAATCAGATAGAGAAGCATCAGAAGTTTCTATAATCTTAGGGTGATTAGGATTCGAAGCAAGTGAAACTATAGTAAGAGTCGAAGCAACCAATGCGGGAAAAAAATTCCCTGTTCTTTGATGTCCTCTTTCTACAACCCTCATATGAGTTTGACACGAATTCATATTGATGGTACGTCCCTAGTAAAAGCACCTGATGGATGAGACATACCCTATGTGAACTTATTTTCCTCCGTGTCCCTTGTTCATAACAACATTTCCATATCTTGAAATGAAATCCATTTTGTTGGATGTATTCATGACAAACAAAGAAGCAAGTCTAGTTTATTTTCCCATTAGATCTGATAGGGCATCTTCTATAGATGGTAATGAAGTAAGATTTAGGATTGCAGCCTGAATGTTTTCATATTCAAGTCTAAGTCCTCCTTAATGATCTGTTTTGGTTTTGGTATTTCAAGCCAATGTCAATTGGATCTATGAGGGCATGTTCATCCCATATGCTAGCCATTACATAATGAATTATTCATGCATAGACATGTATTCCTATTTCATGGACAACGGGTCTTGCTCAAGTTGATAATACCTCAAAGAATTGTAGTGAATGTTTATGATGTCTTTCCATTCCCAAATTTCTCTAGCCAACTCATATCAAGTGAAATTTCTAGCAATGTATAAGGATCTACCGAATCCATAATCCTCCATGCTCTACTGGTGAATTTTTCACTTAATTTAAAAACTGCATTTAGATGACAAGCTAATGTAAAAGTTGTTGCATTTATTGGTTAACTACTTGAGATCCTATTACCAGTGTACTTTATCATTTTTCTTGGAAAGATAGCCTATTGAAGAGGGCACCCTACATTAAAGGTTGACACATGGTAACCAACACATCTTTCAACGACATAAGAGATCCCGAGGAGAAGAGTGATCGAATTAGAGGATATTTCGATACTTGTTCATGTATTTTCTAGATACTTTGCTTGCACACATGGCTCATCAATTGTCCTAGGTTTTAAGAGAATCACTTCTCTACAAATGACTATGTAAGCCACCTAAATACTCAAGGAGGAGATTCAAGTTCTTAGGAGATATACTCAACATAATAGCCATTTTTATGAATTTAGTGGTGTACTCTTTCACACTTTGCCTTTGATTTTTTTGGAAGCTATGTTACAAGTTTTGAATTCGCGAATCATCAAATTTGATTTGAGCTCAAATTTTATGATGTGGTTCGAATGGATTTCTCCATTGGATTCATGTATATACATGTTTCAAAAATATAAACATTTTATAATGTATTAAGGTAACAAAGATAATTTTATATTTTATAAATAATAAATAACATTTAATATATTTATATCCGTCAGATGTAGAACAGTTGGTGGCAGGTGATGATTAAGACACCCCTAAGCGGAAAGTTCACCGGTTTGAAACCCCACAGATACTAAAATACAACCATGCTAAGGGTTGGTACGGTCCAGGCCGGGTGCGATCCTTGGGTGATTTTGACGGCTTAGATGCCCCTTGTTCATGGTCTCTCAGCCAATGGTGAATGCTGCTAGTCAAGGGGTACTACCACTTGCCAACAAAAAAAAAAAACATTTAATATATTTATATATAATAATTTATAGCATTTAATATATAAAAAGACCTAATATAAAAATAAAAACAAAACATTTAATACAATATATATATATATATATAACAACATTTAATAATCTATGTCTAATATTGCAACTTATAAACTATAATATTTCATAAACAATATAATAAAAAACATTTAATAAGCAATATAATAAAAAACCATTTAATACTCTATGTAATAAGAACCAATTTATAATTTCATGAAAAGAAAGAACATATTAAATTATCTAGCTGGATGAATGGCACTCCCGCCATCCATAATGAAGCCTTGTACCAGGAAAGACATCAAAGAACCCTCCTTGGCCCAGAAAGAAATATTTGAGATAATTAAGTTCGGACATGTTCAGAAGAAGTTGTTGTAAATATTCCCTTTTTTGTTGTTTGTCCTGAATGTCAGGACCTAGTCCCTCCCAAGCAACCAAAAGATAAAGAAAGTTCACACAAATATCCATGTCCAAATCCTGAATGTGAACCTTCTCCTCTAAGTCAATATCCACATGAATCGGAATTCATGATGGCATCATCTCCCTCTAACTGGTGGGAAGAAAATTTCAAAAAAGCATCTACATGTATCACTGAGATCCACAAGGATGAAATTTCTGATGCCACATCCCAGCTAGATTGCATTTTGTCTGTCCAGAAACCCCACATGGATAAATCTGGTCTAGGATTCTGCCCACTCTCCAGCCAAACCAAAAAATTGCTAGACCTACCTGCTCAAGAAATGGAAAAGGGTGAGCAATACCGACTTCAGGCTAGAGAACATAAGATCAAACAAAGAATGGCACTCCCACCATCCAGAATGAAGCCTTGTACCAGGAAAGACATCAAAGAACCCTCCTTGGCCCAGAAAGACATATTTGAGATAATTAAGTTCGGCCATGCTCCTTTTGATCCTAAAGATAAGATCATGAAAAATCTGTTTTATTGGAATCTCTACACTCATCCAGAAGCTGAAGGATTCTGGAAACAAAAATTGCCCCCAGGAGAAAGGAGAAAAATGTCTGAAAGATGGCACTTTGAGATGGATCTAAGAAATGAATGGATTTCCTTCTATGAATGGCAGAAGGAATTCAAACTGACACTGGCAATGATGCAGTCCTCTGCAAAGGCTGAGGACAAGAAGCCTGAGTCCAAAGGAGAAAAGACTCAGAATGGCCATCTATGGAAAAGTCCCCAAGGTGAAGAAATCTATACAGAAGTAAACTTTCCACCCTTCAGGCCAATTAAGCTTGAATATGAAGAAGGATCAGCACCTGCAGCTCCCATCCTTCTAAATAATGATAAAGCCGAACAAGCAAATTGGTCAAACTTGGCATTAAAAGGATTGGCCATCCAAAACATAGAAATACAAAATAGAATGCCAAGATCTGCACAGGTTGATTCTCTGCAATATACTTGCAGAAAAATTCATGATGAAGTTCAGCATATTCAATTGAATATTGTTGAACATATCCCAGTCTCTGCTCAAGAAGTCAGAATGGCAAATGACTCTTTAAAGGACGATTTGACAGATTCCATATCTGACTTAGACAAAAATGTAGGAGAAGCCTTTTCCTACATAACAGAGAAAGTTAATTACACTGCCAAAACAGTTGGCAAGATCCAAGCAGAAATTGCTAAGCCAAAAATTGATCCAGCTAAGCTTAGCCATCCTGGTGAATTATCTCTTGCTAGTTCACTACCTATCACACCTTCTGCGCCCCTCACTCCGAAGACCTCTGGCAAAGAAGTCATTCTTATGGCTGCAGAATCCAGTTGGAATTATAATAAGCCGCGCAAATTTGTGCCTCTAGATCTCCACAAAGAATATTCAGGTTTCCAGGAATCTTTTAACCCAAAGAATTTTTATTCATGGAATTTGGATGATAAGAATGAAGGTGAAATATTAGATATGGTCAATAAAATGATGATATGCTTTCAAGCTTATATGTCTACAGGCAGACACGACCATTCAGAGGTAGTAAATGTTATTGTCTCCGGCTTCAATGGAAATTTGGGTGTTTGGTGGAATGTCCATCTCCCAAATGCTCAGAAAATGGAAATACAGAACAACACTAAAAATGGTGAACCAAATATCATTGGTGCACTCCTGGCCGCGATCATTGCAGAATTTTGTGGCTATAGTGCTACAATTGCAAAAAAACATAAACAGATTCTGCTGCAACTCAGAATCAAGACAGTATCCCAGTATCACTGGTATCATAAGCAATGGATCAGAAGAATCTATAAGATTGAGTTTGATAGAGCAGAAGAAAGAGTTTTCAAAGAAACATATTTTGCTGGTTTGCCCTCAGGGTTCTGGGAACTCCTGCGAGATAAATTTGAGGAAGATCTGTCTCTCCACACATGGGGACAGTTTAGAGCTGTTGCAGAAAAAATCTTCCTGCAATATTGTGAAAATAAAAAGCCAGATAAAGACCTCTCCCACTTGGTCTCTTTTCGTGGCGGTAGGGAAGTATGCTGGATGTTCGGCATTGAGCCTCCAAAAAAATCTCACAAACATCACTCTGGCCATAAAACAAAAAATACTTATAAAGGAAAGTCTTCTAGCAGATGGAAGGTAAAACATCCTCCAGACTCAAGAAAAGAGCCAGAGAAAAGAAAAATGAAATGCTTCTATTGTGGCAAAGAAGGCCACTCTGCTTCTGAATGTTACAAACGAAATCAAGATTATCAGAGGAAGCAGAAAGGAACAAGGACCTGGACTAACAGAGAAAAGGTATTCCCCAAGGTAGAACCTTTTGATGATAATCTCAGAGGAATACCTAGAAGAGCCCCTCCAAAAAGACACAACTTGATGCATGTAGCAGCATCAGATGAAGAGAATACAGATGAGATCACTGAATTAGAAAGCAGTGAACCAGAAAATATTGATCTCATGCATGTCCACCAGATGTACAATAATCCTTGCAAATGTGGTGGAAAATGTACTGAATGTCGAGAAGAGCAAGTGACTTATGAATCAGATAGTTCTTTGCAATCAGACGAACAGAAGTTGTTTGCTGCTTGGACTAAACAAAATATTAGAACAGAGTCTTCCTCTTCCTCAAGTGACTCGGGAGCAGCAAATTGTTTCATGGCTGGTACCGATGATGAAGATGAAGAAGATCCTAAAAGGTTGATAAAGAAAGCTATTGCCAAAATGAAAGAAGGCAGTAAAAAGGATGACTTGGTAAATAGCTTTAACAATATTTTCTTGGACGACAAGAAGGGAAAAGGAGTACAAAGCCCAAAGCATAAATTTAGGAGAAAATATGTCCAAGATACAGAATCAGAGAAAGAAAGCTCAGGAGAAGAAAAATTCAAATGGTCATGGAAAGCTGCTAATCTCCCGAGCAGGGAAAAGAATGTATATCCTCTCTTGGCTAAAATGCAGCAAGAGCCACAAAAGATTGACCTGGCCACCCTTCATAAAAAGCATCTAAAGCTGGTACAGGAAGTTAAAGAACTCAGGTTCTTGATTGAAGAAATGAAACAACATCCAGGATCATCACAGTCAAAGCCTGAATAGTCTGAAGAAGATATGCATTTAATGTTTGTTGTACATCAGCAAACTGTAGTCAACTTGCATATCAAAATACATGAAGATGAAGTCAAAGTGCTTGCACTCATTGACTCCGGAGCAGACCTGTGTTTCCTAAAAGGAAAGTATGTTGATCCTCATTATTGGGAACCTTGTCGAACTCCAGTTCGAGGATTTGGAGGAAGAAAAGCAATCGAGTACAAAACCAGCTTTGGAAAGGTATGTCTTGGCAATTTTTATATAAACTGTATCTTTCTACTGGTTGAAGATGACTTTACTCATGAATGTATTGTTGGAACTAGTTTGCTATCTACTACTATTCCTCATGGTGTCAAGTATAATAGTAGAGGCCAAATTGGTTATCATTTTACTGTTAAAAGAAAAGAAATATTTCTTCCACTAGTGTCATCTGAAGAAAAAACTCACTCAATCTGGACCCTAGAAGTAAATACTGTAAAGAAAAAAATAAGAGAAAAAGGGTTCCAGATTAGAGCAATAAAGAAAGCTGAGCACCTATACAGGCTAGAAGAAGAATTAAAGAATCCCGGTGTACAGCAAAAAATTGAAGAAATAAGAAGAGAATTTGCTGACAAGGTTTGCCACACGTCTCCTAATGCATTTTGGCATAGGAAATAGTTTTGGGTAAACCTAAAATACAGAGAAGGGTTCCAGGGAAACCCTAGTAGAAGCAGAGCCATCCCAATGAATAAATAATACAGACAACTCTGCAAAAAGGAAATTGAAGATTTGTTGAACAAAGGACTCATCCAAAGATCAAGAAGTCCATGGTCATGTGCAACATTCTATGCCAACAAACATTCAGAGCAGGTTCGAGGAGTTCCTAGAATGGTCATCAACTACAAACCTCTGAATGATGCTTTGGAATGGATCCGGTATCCAATTCCAAACAAATCTAATTTGATCAAACGGATAGCAGGAGCCAAAATCTTTTCAAAGTTTGATCTCAAGTCTGGCGTTTGGCAAATTGGCATAAAACCATAAGACCAGTATAAAACAGCCTTCAATGTGCCTCATGGACAATATGAATGGAAGGTAATGCCATTTGGCCTGAAGAATGACCCTTCAGAGTTCCAGAGAATTATGGAGTCTGTTCTAGAACCATACATGGACTGGTTGATGGTACATATTGATGATATTTTAGTATTTTCAAAGTCCATTGAAGAACACATAAAACATATCAGAACACTGTTGCATGTTGTACATAAGAATGGGTTCGTTCTTTCAGAAAAGAAAATGAAATTGTTCCAAACTAATATTGAATTCTTGGGACAAAGAATTAAACATGGAAAGATATAAGTTCAGAAGCATGCCATTGAGTTTGCAGAAAATGTCCCTGATGTAATCACAGATAAAAAAAAATTACAGAGATTTCTGGGATGCTTGAACTATGTTGCAGCCTACTATGAAAATTGTGCTCAAGATAGAAATCTGCTTAATAAAAGATTGGGAACAAACCCTCCTCCATGGTCAAAGCAGCACACTGAAGCGGTACGAAGGATAAAAGCAAAGGTGAGAACCCTTCCTATCCTTCTTGTTATTGATGAAGATCTCATGAAGATCCTTGAAACTGATGCTTCAGAAGAAGGTTGGGGAGTAGTACTGTAGCAGTGTAGGAAAGACTGCAATGGAAAAGATGAAGAAATAGTATGGTTCACTTCAAGAAATTGGAACGATGCACAGAAAAAATACCATACTATTGATAAGGAAATAAAGGCTTGTCGAAATGCAATTCAGAAATTTGAAATTCATCTAATGAATAAGAAGTTCTTAATAAGAACAGAGAGCCAAGCAATGAAGTTTGTATTGGAAAATCCAATACGAAACTCTACTGCTAAAGCAAAGTTTGCTAGATGGAAAGCAATGTTTTCTCAGTATGAGTTTGAAATTAAACACATAAAAGGTTCTCAGAATTGTATTGCTGATTTTTTAACCAGAGAACATTTGCAGGAAAAATATGGAATTCATACCCCAAGTTGCATGGTGATTATCACAGAATGGCATGAAGGAAGCAACACATGCAGATATTTAGATGAACAAATGAGCTGGAGTGACTACGCTAGCCAATGGAAGCCAACCTAGCAGCTTAGGTCTACAGAGGTATTAGATGAAAATCTGCAGCATCCCAACCGATTAATAAACCTGGTCCCAGAGCATCGACGG
Organism: Larix kaempferi; assembly: GCA_027924585.1. Lineage (NCBI taxonomy): Eukaryota > Viridiplantae > Streptophyta > Pinopsida > Pinales > Pinaceae > Larix > Larix kaempferi. The sequence continues at coordinate 12,828,403 of BSBM01000386.1, forward strand.
TATCCAACGTCAACAGTCACCGTCCCAAACATGGTTTACAGACGACAACTCCAACAAGCAATAGATGCCTCCCATACTCTCCAGACACATTTCCAAGACTTGCGTCTTATCAGTACAGAATCTGCTTTAGGTCAAGTCCTTGAGCAATATTATTGTATCAATCAAATGCGTGGTCTGGCAGCTTGGCCCAGAAATGATGGTGCCTTAAGATTCCCCCTCACGGATATCAACTATGGCAGCTATCAGAAGATGTGGTGGGATTTCTTAAAAAAGGACAATAGAGACCATGATTACTTTGCCAAAATCAAGTTTGGCCTCCAGCGAGCCCATGTGATCCATGAAATTCCTGACTGGATTCATTGTTGGTGGAATGATTTCGGCCTCAGCAAAAGCGGAGTGGACCTTGCAATAATTCAGCACGAACATAGCCAGTACTGTATCCCGTGCTCCAAGGTGGAAGACATGTATATAAGTGACATGTGTGATAATACTCATTTACTACATACTTTTATTTCAAATAAATTCCAATGGCTTGTGAAGACCAAAATTCAAGTACAAAACATAAATGGGCAACGCATCATCATCCGGAGCATCTATACAAAAATGTGGGACCCCACTTATCAGCATCGGTATGGCCATCCATACGATGATATGATAGAATGGCCCCAGACTCATACTGCCTACAGTTTTTTGATTGATGACAATTGCTAGTGTTTTCATCATGAAAGGTTTTCCGTGGGATTCCTCTTTCAAAATCTCCATTGTGTAATGTCACTTCTGTCACAAAAGGTTTTCCGTGGGATTCCTTAATAAAAATCTCCACTATGTATTGTCGTCTCGATCATAAGTGGTTTCCGTGGGATCCCTTATCAAGGATCTCCACTTTGTAAAGAGCCACGTATTATAAGATTCGCTGATCATGATTTGTCACATGGAGACTCAGGACACTTTCCTGACTTCTGGTGCAGTTTGACCCACATCTCCGACACAAATCTAACTGGTCATCTTTAAGGACGATTTGATTCGATTTCACGAGACCTACATTGGTTTCCTGCCAAAGGATCCAAGGCTCCTCCATGTTATAAATATGAGCCTGCCCTCTTCATTTGGCATTTGCATTCTTAGAGAGTCTAGAATTTGAGTCTGCAAGTGTTTCAGTAGCTGAAGCTTGCAAGGTATGATAGGTATCTAGGCAAGATTGTATGCTCTGCGAGTTGCCAGAACTGGTATAACATCGCATCAGAATGTCTTAGCCTGTGTGTCCAAGATAGGTGTCGTTCTGATCTGTCTGCGCAGTTCTTCCAGAAGCCTTCGAGTAGGTTCGGTGCTTCGGCCCTTACCCAAAGATAAATGAGCCTGCGTGCATAAGACAGAGGAATATTAGAAGTCTGAGAACTATTTGTAATCTGAAAGCTCTGTAATTATTCCGCTGCAATTAATACAAAGTCTGGGTACCATTCCCAGTTTCAAATTTGTGTATTTCTGGTTTGTCTAAGCCGTATCACCCATTAGCCCGGGTCTGGAATTCCTTGCTATCTCGTAAGATTCATCGTTCTGGTCATGAATAGCAGTAAGTCACAAAGTAAGTCTCGAAGGAGCAGCAGTGCATGTTCGACAAGTTAAGGAGCGGTCGAAGAAAGATAGCAGGCGTGTGAGTTTCAGTCATTCAAGCTAGGAAAAGCAAGTCCGACGCTGGAAGTTGCTCCAGTCTACCAGGTGTAGAGGCCCCTGTGTGAAATTGGTATCAGAGCGAATCGATCATCTATAATCAGGTTCTCATGGATTCCCATATTCCCTATGATGAGTTAAGAAATAAATATTCTACTGAATGTTCTACTTCTTCAATGAATGATTTATTTCCCAGTCGAGATATTCAATGGATAAATCATGGTAGTTCTGAGTTTGTTAATAATGATCCTACAAAACCCTTTGAACTACCCCGACTTTCAGCAGATCAGATATATAAGGATATGTCTATGTTTCATTTTAAGTCTAGACAACTTTTTCAAGTTCGTGAAGGTGTTTCCGAAGTCACTGTAAATAATAGTTTAGTCGGTCAGACCCTTGGTCTCCTTGACCCAGCAGAAGTAAAAAGTTATAAGAAAAAATATGGAAAGAATTTTGTTAATCTTGGTAGGGCCCTCATTGGTGTTGAACCTCTGGTCCGTCCTGGCATAAATGCCACAGCCCTTGTCTACTGTTTGGATAACCGACACAATAAGTTCATGGATGCATTAATAGGCGGAGTCCAAATGCCACTCTGAAATGGCATTCAATATCTAGATATAATTCCTGGCTTTAACATCTCTCTAAATGATCCCTAGATTCATAAATTTAGTATTCATCTTGAAATCATTAAAGGAATGAGAAGATCAATATGGTTATTGGTATTTCATACTTCTTAAACTAGTTAATTTGTTTATGTCTTTTAATAAAATTGTCATTAGTTCTATTTTTTGCGTTTTCTATTGTATTTATATTAGTGCACACACACATATTAACTGCAATTGTATTATACTTTTTTTTACTTTTGTATGAGTTGATATTTGAAACATAATAGAAATTTGTATTGTGGTGTGAAATTAATACTAACATCTAATATTGAATTTTTTTCAGATCATAACAAATGATGACTCCATACATGATGATCCAAATTATGTTGATCCTACTTCAAATATAGGAGAATAAGATGATGATGAAGATGATGATGGTGACAATGGTGAAGAGTTTGCTCAAGATGATGAGTTTGATGATCATGATGAGGATCATGACCATGATATTAATGATGATGTTGGTGATGCTAGCTAGATACTAATGCTATGCATGAGCATGCTATATTTGGGATTATATTTACATGTATTATTTGTTATTTTTTCATAATTTTCAATTTGATCTAAGATCTTAACTGATAGAATAACATGTATAACATATCTACAGCATATCAATCACGGACACAATAATGCAAGCACACAAGAGACACAGAGTTTCACCGGGGAAAACCGAGAAGGTGAAAAACCCCGCAACTTCCTCAGAGATAGAAAGAGCAATGATACAACCAAAGTACAAGAGATAGTCTTCTCCTAGTAGTTGATCCTCCTCCTCACATGTGTGCCACTTTCCGAATGATAGAAATGTGAGTAATGAGATGATCAAATAGAGATCTCCCGATCTCTATTTATACTTGTCTTGTCTTTCAAAATAAACCAGTGGGACTGACTTGTCTAGCTTAGCCTAATAACCCATGGTTACATTAATCCGGGCCGACCCCACATTTGGTGGTCTAATAACCCATTTACCCACATGACTCATACAGGGCCGACCCCATCAAGGTGGTCTAATAACCCATCAAGTATAAGTTACCACACTTACAATATAAATGATGACACTTCCGTATAGAGGAATAATAACATCTCTATAGGAATACAAACACTTCCGTATAGAGGAATAATAACATCTCTATAGAAATACAATATACATGGGTAAAATACATTCTGAAGTTACATATACATCAACACTCCCTCTTAACTAGGAAGGTATTTCTTGACACAGATCTACTAGCACAAGTCTTCTTCTCTGGATCATCATCAGCAAATCATCGTCATCGTCACTATTGCTGCTATCTCAATCAATCTCCGATCTACTCATCATAGGAAGTTCTACAGAGCTAGTCCTTTTTCATACTGGATGTAGGCCCACCACCTATAGGTCTCCATCATCACTGGCCATACTGTGGAATCCTTAGGACTTATTATGTGCATCACAATGCCTCGAAAGAGTATCCCAGGACCATTTATGTGTCGAAGCATGACCGACAAGATCTCCCAGGTCCACTTACATGTGACTATCACAAAACCTTAAAAGAGTGTCTTACCAAGCAAGATCTCTAAACAGCATCTGAGGCCTTTTTCATTCTGTCCATATCTCCAAGACTTATTACATGTGACCCCTACCACAATGCCTCGAAAGAGCATCCCGGGACTTATTACGGGCACACAGCCCAACCTATCGGATCTCCCAGGTCTACTTACATGTGGTCATGGAAATGCCTCGAAAGAGAATCCAAGGACTTATTACAGACACACGGCCCAACCTATCCGATCTACTAGGTCTACTTACATGCCATAGGACAATGCCTCAAAAGAGCATCCCAGGCTATTACGAGCACACAGATCTACCTGTCGGATCTCCCAGGTCTACTTATATGTCCTCCCAGAGAAATGACTCGAAAGAGCGTCCCAGGCTATTACGAGCACACATCTCTACCTGTCGGATCTCCCAAGTGTACTTCTATCCTCATTTGCACAACTTGTCCATGGTCACAAAGTATCAACCTGATACACACCATACATCATCCTGATGTACATCATCACATGATCAATTTGATCATCATCACTGCATCGTCCTGATGCATGTCATCTGGAGAAACATCCTGAAGCTCATCATCCATGATCAACCTGATCATATAATGCATCCACCCGATGCATACCAAGTATCTACCTGATACATATCATCATACATGATCCACCCAATCATATAATGTATCCACCTGATACATACACAGATACATGATCCATTTGATCAAACAATGTATCCACCTGATATATATCAACATACATGATCTACCTGATCATACAACGTATCCACCTGATACATATACAGATACATGGTCTAAGCATCCAACATGATGCATATACATATACATGATCCAACTGATCATAACAAGCATCCAACATGATGCATATACAAAGAAGTAACTCGAGCATCGTCCTGATGCTCATCATCCAGCGCTTACATCCATAGCCATGGGAAGGATCCTCCTCTCACCATGCTTGGAATGGCTCCTGCAAATGTGTCCATTGCTTCTTCCTCGAATTGTCATCAATCTGAAGAATACCAAGCCTCTCCTTGAAGTACTCAAACTTCACTTTGGCCAGTGGTTTCATCAGCACATCTGTAACCTGCTCATCCATCGCAACATACAGGAGCTTTACAGCTCCGCTCTGCACCATATCCCTGATATAGTGATATTTGATCTCAATGTGTTTCGACCTGTCGTGGAACACTGGATTCTCAGACAGCTTCACACAACTCTGGTTTTCACAAAAGATACCAATAGCATCCAACGGGAGATCAAATAACTCAGAAAGTATCTTCCTCAACCATATTGCCTCATAACTAACCGAACAACCTGCCACATACTCTGCTTCGGCTATACTTAGTGCTACACAGGACTGCTTCATGCTAAACCAAGAGATCACACCTGATCCCATGCTGAAGCAGCACCTAGAAGTGCTCTTCCTATCTGTAGCACTGCTTTCCCAGTCCGAATCAACATAACCTTGCAGGTTAAACTTTTGATTCGAATCATACTTGAGCCCATAATCAATTTGTACCCTTCAGGTACCTGAGAATATGCTTTTACAACAACCAGATGAACACCTCTGGGATCCATCAAGAACTGGCTCAATGTATTCACCATAAAGCAAATATCTCGTCTTGTGTTCATTAGGTACATCAAGGACCCAATCATCTGACGATACACAGCGACATCAACCGGATCAGATGAATCATCACACAGAAGCTTTAGGTTCAATGCCATAGGTGTGGCCATGGTGTTGCAGTGCATCATCCCAAACCTCTTCAGGATCTCTACTGCATACTTCCCTTATCCAAGGAAGATTCCATCTGCACTCTGCCACACCTCCATGCCTAGAAAATAGTGCATCATCCCCAAGTCCTTCATCTTGAACTCAGCAGCAAGCTTCCTCTTCGTATCGATAATCAATCTATCCTCACCTGTTACAAATAGGTCATCCACACACAATAGTAGTATCACTGGATTTCCTTCCTCAACCTTGTAGTAAAGGTTGGAATCCTCTTTACTCTTGGTAAACCCAAATTGGATAGGAAGCCATCTATCCTTCCATACCAGGTCATGGGTGCTTGTTTCAAACCATACAAGGCTTTGTTCAGTTTGCACACATGTGACTCTTGGTCATGTGTCTCAAACCCAAGTGGCTGCTCCACATACACTTCCTCTTCAACTACACCATTCAAGAAGGCTCTCTTGACATCCATCTAGTGTACCTTCCATTTCATCACTGCAGCCAGAGCAAGTACTGATCTAATGGGAGTGTATTTGGTTGCAGGTGCAAAAGTCTCTTCATAGTCAATTCCTCTTTCTGGGAGGAGCCACAAGATATAACCTCACTTTGTATTTCTCCATGCTACCATCTGCAGCATGCTTGATCTTATAGATCCACTTGGAAGTCACAACAAACTTCCCTTCAGGTCTTGGGACCACATCCCAAACATGATCGATTGGTACTTCTCGACCATGGCATCCTTTTACTGTATCCCATATCCTGGGAACTTCATATTCTTCAATATCTTCAATAGATAGTTTGAACTTCATTGCTAGAACAAATCTTGTAGTCCTTGTTTTGTAAGTGATTGTATACGATCTTCCCTACAAAGGAAGTTAAATTGCATGATTAGAAACATCTCATAGTTTTCAGAACAAATTCTTACACATAAAGAAATATGTCATAGGGTCATGCAATTATTTTAGCCAATGCTTCAATACAACATTTATCCATATCCCGTAACTTTCTAGATGCCTTCCAATCTCTACCAGAACATTTGTTAAGAGTGTGCACAACTCCCAACATGTCAGCAAAGAGGTTTCATTCTAGATAAGTAGCAATGGAATGTTGTACAGTGCCATAGGCCACTTACCCATCACATGCATATTAGTAGTATACTGTTCATTAATGCAATTATTCTAATATGCGTAATACACACCCTAAGTCTAGGAACATAGGCATATACATCATTGAACAATATTATTTAAACAAACAAGTATGCAAGAAATGACAATTCAAATACTTATCTTTGTTTGGTTGTAGGGTGAACTCCCTCTCAATATTTGCTTCCTTGCAGGAACTACTGGAGTGTGCTCCCTCTTGATCTTTGCTTCCTGGATTACCTATCCTTGGACTTATATTCATCCTGGATCACTATGCATGCTTAAGTGTGCACTAGTGTCATGATTGTGCCATCCTCGAGATCTCATACATAATCATACATTCATTAGTATAGATACTAAAACAATGTAATCTTAAACATGTATAGTCATGATCATTTCAAACACAGATAATAAAAATTAGTATTCAAGGTTTCATGGAATACTTCTTTTACTCTTGCATATTCTTATTGACAATAGTGTTGAATATTGTAACTTCTAAGAATATTATATTTGTACATTATTATTCCGGAGATGTTTCATCCCTCCGAGGTAACCCTATATTGTATCAGGAGATGTTTATTCCTCCAAGGGTTTGTGGTAGCTAGGGTTATTAGACCCACCATGTGGGGGTCGGCCCTGATCTTATACTTTAGGGGTTATTAGACTTCTCCAGGAGAGGTCGGCCCCATTAGGTATTTTAGTCAGTGAGGAGTTAGTATAAATAGAGGAGGTGAACTCCTCATTAGACACACTCACTCACTTGAGAGTAGCGTACTTGTGGAGGAGAGGTCTGCTATGGTGGAGGAGGAGATCATGTCTTTGGTTTGCATCTTTGTATATTGCTGGTCATCTATATTGAGGAAGCTTTACTGGGTTTTCTACCCCATGAGGGTTTCCTAGGATAAATATGTGTCTCTTGTGTTTATGCTGTGCTCGTTGTTTCTTCAGTGATCCTGTATATGCTATTATTGTGAAATGGAATGTAATGCTGCTATTTTCTGTCTTAGCATATTAAATCTTAACATGGGATCAGAGCTAACCTGAAGGAAGGCAAGGTATGGCACTTACGACACTTGCTTTACTTACGACAATTTGAAGGTTAGGGTTTTATATAGCAAAAACCAGTCATCGTGGAACTTTCACCATAAATCCATTTTGGCGAAGGTTCAGAATCTAAAACCTTTACAGGTCGTAGACAACATCTCCAGGTATCTTGTATCCAAAGGGAACCCTCAGATTCGTTGTACTTTGTAAGTTATGATCAGTACAAGTTAGGGTTTCTGCCTCTTCCAGATCTCAGTCAAAATCAGGTGACCTAGGAAAAAAGGGCATAAGTTGGGCTAGGAAGCTCCAAATGAAATTTTGTAAAACGTGACAGGTAGTACACAGACTTTACTATCTCAGGAAACTTTTTCAAAGGCCGAAGTTGAACCAGTGACACATGGCACGCTATACAAGTTCGCTCTCCTGTTTTATCCCATAAACAGGTCACGTTGCGACACTTGGCATAACTTGGCCTAGGAAGCTCCAAATGAAATTTTGTAAAAAAGTGAAAGGTAGTACACATACTGTACTATCTTAGGAACCATTTTCAGAGTCCAAAGTTGAACTAGGGACACGTGGCATGCAGTACAAGTTCGCTCTCCTATTATACCACATAAACAGGTCACGTTGCGACACTTGGCATAACTCTCTCTCAGAAAATCCAATTGAGGTCAGACCTGTCGGGATGGAAAGATGACAGGTCAGGATACCATAGAAAATGTTTTCAGACATGCAGAAGATCATTCAATGCAGAGTGTGAATGATGTTCAGTCACAAAGGGAGAATTGACAGTTTCTTGATAAGCTTGGGCTTTACCAAAAGTAAAGTTGTTCCTAACCTTTACCTTAAGGTTGTGGATGATGAACCTATCATACCATTATTTTATGAGGATGATCTCTTTCTGACAAGGAATGAGAAATAGAAATGAAAATGAAAGATCTCAGATTGATGCATTACTTCCTAGGTCTGGAAGTATGGCAAGGCTCAGAAGGAATCTTTTAAATATTAAAAGGACTTGATGTGTTGGAATGGCCACTATCATGGATTCCAACTTGAAGCTGTTAGTGAATGACTCATCAGAGTTAGTGTATATAACTCTGTACAGACAAATTATGGGGTCATTGATGTATCTAACAAATACTAGGTTAGATATAAGCTTTGCTGAGTATCTAGTGGAAACTAGATGTGTTCACCTGATAGTTGCAAAGCATGTGATGAGGTACCTAAAGGATACGATAGACTTTGATCTATGCTATTTTGGAGATCATGACTTCAGATGGCTACACAGATGTTGATTGAGCAGAATGTGTATCAAACAGGTAGAGCACATCGAGAGGATGTTATTGTCTGGGATCAGCCATGATCTTGAGGTATAGCAGGAAGCAGTCCAGTATGACTCCTAGCACAAGCGGAATATATGGCTGCTTGCTCTGCTAGTTGTGAAGCAGTATGGCTACAGGATTGTTTGACTTAGAGATAGACCCAATTGTGATACTATGTGACAAACAGAGTTGTATCAAGATGGCAGAGAATCCAGTGTTCCGTGATAAGTCAAAGCACATAGAAATATACAAGATATGGTGCAGAAAGGAAATATAAAGTTCGAATGTACTAACAAAACCTCTACCGATTCAATGTACTAACCAAACCTCTACCTCAAGTAAAGTTTTCCGAGACAAACTTAATATAGTTCAGAAGGACCCTCCTCGAAAGGGGGAGTGATGTGATCACTCATGATGAGATTGCCTGCTTCGACAGTGAGGTCTATGATGAGGATACCTATATTAGTGATGCCAATAGAGAGGTTGGTGGATGGTCCTTAGACAGGGTCTAAGTTGACAAGGGGATTGCATCATCCTCGAACATATGTTCTAAAAGGATCCGTAGACAGATGTCTCCGAGAAAGAAGTGCGATTGCATCATCCTTGAACATATGTTCTAAAAGGATCCGTAGACATATGTCTTCGAGAATGAAGTCCTTAGTGGACATGTGGGGATTGGATCATCCCTGGACTTCAGTCCTAAAGTGAGCTATAGACAAGATGTCTCCGAGAACAAAATCCTGAATGAACAGGTAAGGGGACTGTATCGTCCTCAGACTTTGGTCCTGTGAATTGAGCCGTAGACAAGATGTCTCCGAGAACAAAATCCTAAATGAACAGGTAAGGGGATTGGATCGTCCTCGGACTTTGGTCCTGTGAATTGAGCTGTAGACAAGATGTCTCCGAGAACAAAATCCTGAATGAACAGGTAAGGGGATTGTATCGTCCTCGGACTTTGGTCCTGTGAATTGAGCCGTAGACAAGATGTCTCCGAGAACAAAATCCTGAATGAACAGGTAAGGGGACTGTATCGTCCTCGGACTTTGGTCCTTTGAATTGACCCATAGACAAGATGTCTCCGAGAACAAAATCCTGAATGAACAGGTAAGGGGATTGTATTGTCCTCAAACTTTGGTCCTGTGAATTGAGCCGTAGACAAGATGTCTTCGAGAACAAAATCCTGAATGAACAGGTAAGGGGATTGTATTGTCCTCAAACTTTTGTCCTATGAATTGAGCCATAGACAATATGTCTCCGAGAACAAAATCCTGAATGAACAAGTAAGGGGATTGTATCGTCCTCGGACTTTGGTCCTATGAATTGAGCCGTAGACAAGATGTCTCCAGGAACAAAATCCTGAATGAACAGGTAAGGGGACTGTATCGTCCTCAGACTTTGGTCCTGTGAATTGAGCCGTAGACAAGATGTCTCCAAGAACAAAATCCTGAATGAACAGGTAAGGGGATTGTATCGTCCTCGGACTTTGGTCCTGTGAATTGAGCCGTAGACAAGATGTCTCCGAGGACAAAATCCTGAATGAACAGGTAAGGGGATTGGATCGTCCTCAGACTTTGGTCCTGTGAATTGAGCCGTAGACAAGATGTCTCCGAGAACAAAATACTGAATGAACAGGTAAGGGGATTGTATCGTCCTCGGACTTTGGTCTTGTGAATTGAGCTGTAGGCAAGATGTCTCCGAGAACAAAATCCCGAATGAACAGGTAAGGGGACTGTATCGTCCTCGAACTTTGGTCCTGTGAATTGAGCCGTAGACAAGCTGTCTCCGAGAACAAAATCTTGAATGAATAGGTAAGGGGATTGTATCGTCCTCGGACTTTGGTCCTATGAATTGAGCCGTAGACAAGATGTCTCCGAGAATAAAATCCTGAATGAACAGGTAAGGGGATTGGATTGTCCTCGGACTTTGGTCCTGTGAATTGAGCCGTAGACAAGAGGTCTCCGAGAATGGAATGGTAGGACTGGATCGTCCCTGGACTTCAATTCAAAAGGTACATGATAGGACTGGATCGTCCCTGGACCTCGGTTCAAAAAGTACATGATAGGACTGGATCATCCCTGGACTTCGGTTCAAAAGGTACATGATAGGACTGGATCATCCCTGGACTTCGGTTCAAAAGGTACATGATAGGGCTGGATTGTCCCTGGACTTCGATTCAAAAGGTACATGATAGGACTGGATCGTCCCTGGACCTCGGTTCAAAAGGTACATGATAGGATTGGATCATCCCTGGACCTCGGTTCAAAAGGTACATGATAGGATCGGATCGTCCCTGGACTTCGGTTCAAAAGGTACATGATAGGACTGGATCGTCCTTGGACTTCGGTTCAAAAGGTACATGATAGGATTGGATTGTCCGTGGACTTCGGTTCAAAAGGTACATGATAGGACTGGATTGTCCCTAGACTTCGGTTCAAAAGGTACATGACAGGATTGCATCATCCATGGACCTATGTCCTAAAGAGAGCAGGATTGATCGTCCTGTAATATGATCGTGTGATGACGATGCTAATGATGATGCTGATGATCGTGTGATGACGATGTTGATGATCGTGTGATGACGATGCTGATGATGATGCTGATGATCGTGTGATGACGATGCTGATGATCATGTGATGACGATGCTGATGATCGTGTGATGATGATGATGATCATGTGATGACGATGCTGATGATCGTGTGATGATGATGCTGATGACGATGTTGATGATCGTATGATGACGATGCTGATGATCATGTGATGACGATGTTGATGATCATGTGATGATGATGCTGATGATCGTGTGATGATGATGCTGATGACGATGCTGATGATCGTATGATGACGATGCTGATGATTGAGTGATATCGACTCTGACGATGATGATGTTCCAGTAACTAGTTGAGTTACTGATGATGATGAATTGAAGAAAGCTTCCAATGATTTATAGATGTATCATGTATGATGTAGCAGATGACTCCTCGCTCCTGCAGATGTTGTTATAATATCCTTCTCGCTAAGGGGGAGTGTTGAATATTGTAACTTCTAAGAATATTATATTTGTACATTATTATTCCGGAGATGTTTCATCCCTCCGAGGTAACCCTATTATGTATCCGGAGATGTTTATTCCTCCAAGGGTTTGTGGTAGCTAGGGTTATTAGACCCACCATGTGGGGGTCAACCCTGATCTTATACTTTATGGGTTATTAGACTTCTCCAGGAGAGTTCGGCCCCATTAGGTATTGTAGTCAGTGAGGAGTTAGTATGAATAGAGGAGGTGAACTCCTCATTAGACACACTCACTCACTTGAGAGTAGCGCACTTGTGGAGGAGAGGTCTGCTATGGTGGAGGAGGAGATCATGTCTTTGGTTTGCATCTTTGTATATTGCTGGTCATCTATATTGAGGAAGCTTTACTAGGTTTTCTACCCCATGAGGGTTTCCCAGGATAAATCTGTGTCTCTTGTGTTTATGCTGTGCTTGTTGTTTCTTCAATGATCTTGTATATGCTATTATTGTGAAATGGAATGTAATGCTGCTATTTTCTGTCTTAGCATATTAAATCTTAACAAATAGGACTCTTATGGTTAGTCATATCATCAATCAAAGTAAGAAGCATAATATTCCTAAACCCTTGATTACTTACATTTCTAACTTCATGAATAATCATTATCAACCATACAACAGTATAAGATCCTAACACAAGGTAGGATTCTAACTTGATATAGGAAAAACATACCTGGTTATTATATTTGCTGGTTATGTCTAGCAATGTCTTCTTGTTATCTTCAGTGACTTGTGCTAGTAACCTACATATCTCATAGGTTAAGCATTGTAGAACCAAAGTATACATACCTCGTAAGTAGAGCTTCTATGTGATCCATGACAATGGATGAATCTTTGTCTTCATGTCACCATGGTCATATGTTTTTGAACCAGAACATGATTTGTCTTTCTTAATGTACCTTTCATTGTTAGTGGACAACATCAATCTCATACAACACCACAAGGCATTAGTACAATCATAAGTGTCAAAACCCTAATCAATGAATATCTTCTATCGTGCATTCATAATTTTATTAAGGTGATACGACAAGTCTAAAGTTAATCAAGATTGTACTAACCTTAATGAAGACAAACATACCATAAACTTAATCACGAACACATCTCGAAACATACCTCGATAAGTCATACTTGTCGATATTGCTTGTAATATTCTTATGTAAGGCCTTAGCCTCATCTCCCTCTGAAACAGGAACTTCTTCACTTGTGCAGGTGACCAATCCATTCTCTTCTAGTATTAGCCCAATCCACTTGATTTGCAAAAACTAGATCTCGAGTTGGATTAGGGTTTGTCAGGGAAACTCTAAAAATTCAAACTTTGAATTTCAAACTTTTGAAAGGATAGAAATATGTGCCTTGATGAGCTGATCAAGTTGGTATACTCAGAATTTGAAAACTGCAAAGTTTCACCCCTCAAAATTGCCTTTGAAACTTTTGGATCTTCTCGATAGGATCCCGAACTAGGGTTTGATAAAGCCCACCCTTATGCCCAACCAAAAGGTTCGATCCAAAGCTCTAAACTTCAATTTTTCTGAGGAGCTTCCAGCCGTGGTCACAGACTTAAAAAATTCCAACTTTTTGTAGAAGCCCTAATTTTCCACTTTTTCGATCAAAGTCCCGAACTAGGGTTTGGTCAAGCCCGACCTTCTGCCAAACCAAAAAATTTGATCTTGGTCTCTAAATTTATATTTTGATGAGTATCATTCAGACGTGGTCTCCGATTACAAAAATACCAACTTTCTCCGAAACCCTAATTCCTGGAGCCATGAATGAAGGTGCTCAAAATCCAATTCTGTTTTGACAGAAATATGCCCCTGATTGTTTCTAGTGTAACTCCAAAATTATGAATCCACAGGGTCTGAAACTTCTACCTGTGGTAGCCCGACCTGTCATCTTTCCAACCCCATAGGTATGACCTCAATTGGATTCTCTGAGAGAGAGTTATCCCAAGTGTCATAGCGTGACCTTTTTATGGGATAAAACAGGTGAGCGAACTTGTACGAACTGCCACATGTCACTTATTCACTTTCGGCCTCTGAAACTTTGGACTATGAAAGTAAAGTCCATGCCCTACCTGTCACGTTTTACGAAATTTCATTTGGAGCTTCCTAGCCTAAGTTATGACCTTTTTTCCTAGGTCACCTGTTTATGACTCGGATCTGAAAGAGGTAGAAACCCTAGATTGTACATATCATAAAACACAAAGTACAACGAATTAGAAGTTGTGCTTCGGACACAAGGTACATGGGGATCTTATCTTCGACATGTAATATTTTCAGATCCTAAAACCTCGCCGAAATGTATTTATAGCGAAAGTGATACGATGACTGGTTTTTTCTATATCAAGCCCTAGATTCACAAGTGCAACAAGTGTCATAAATCCCATACAATGCCTTCTTTCAGGCTAGCTCTGATACCATGTTAGTTTTTCAGAATTTTCAATCTGATCTAAGATATTAACTGAGAGAATAACATGTACAGCATATCTATAGCATATCAATCATGGACACAATAATGCAAGCACACAAGAGACACAGAGTTTCACCGGGGAAAACCAAGAAGGTGAAAAACCCTGTAACTTCCTCAAAGATAGAAAGAGAAATGATACAACCAAAGTACAAGATATAGTCTTCTCCCAGCAGCTGATCCTCCTCCTCACATATGCGCCACTTTCCGAATGATAGAAGTGTGAGTAATGAGATGATCAAATAGAGATCTCCTGATCTCTATTTATACTTGTCCTATCTTGCCCAATAAACCAGTGGGGCCAACTTGTCTAGCTTAGCCTAATAACCCATGGTTACATTAATCCGGGCTGACCCCACACTTGGTGGTCTAATAACCCATTTACCCACATGACTCATATAGGGCCGACCCCATCAAGGTGGTCTAATAACCCATCAAGTATAAGTTACAACACTTACAATATAAATGACGACACTTCCGTATAGAGGAATAATAACATCTCTATAGGAATACAAACACTTCTGTATAGAGGAATAATAACATCTCTATAGGAATACAATATACATGGGTAAAATACATTCCGAAGTTACATATACATCAACATTATTGTTGGTATATAACTGTGGTGTATTTATCATTTTGGCTTATCTATCTATATATATATATATGATTTAAATACTAATCCGATAGAAAATAAGTTGTATGATCTCCATATATATATATATATATATATATGACTTCTTTTTACTTTAGTATAATGATATCCATGAAATATTTTGATATGTTGATCATACATTTAAATTTTAGTTGATTTGATTAAAGATGGTAATATTATTAGTATTGTCTCGTTACTTTATTTATATTGGAAATTATCAATGTTCTTTTGATGAAGAATTTGTATGTATGATGATATTACTACTTTTGGATGGATGTTGCACGAATTTCCCGTAAAATTATTCAGAAATGTTATGCTATAAACTTGAATTCTTAATGATATTTGAGAACTTTGACATATTTCAATATTTAATTGAAAATAATAAAATGGACATAAAATCTATAAAAAATGATATATTTCACTATTAATAATTGAAAATAAAATTCTTAATTAACAATGGACGCAAAACAAAATGCAAAATGGATGCAAGATTAGACACATCACTAAATGCAAAATGAGATGCAAAATGAGATGCAAAAGTGGATGAAAAACTAGATGCAAAAAGAGACTCAACACTAGACACAAATACGGGCACAAAACTAGATGCAACACTATATTTCACTATTAATAATTGAAAATAAAATTCTTAATTAACAATGGACGCAAAACAAAATGCAAAATGGATGCAAGATTAGACACATCACTAAATGCAAAATTAGATGCAAAATGAGATGCAAAAGTGGATGAAAAACTAGATGCAAAAAGAGACTCAACACTAGACACAAATACGGGCACAAAACTAGATGCAACACTAGGCCCAAAACCAAAAAAAAAAGTGGACTCCTAACTGGACATAGAATTGGGTGTTAAATTGGGCACACAATTGGGAACAAAACTGGATGTAGCACTGGGTATAAAACCCAATGCAACACTGGGCACAACACTGGACACAAACAAAGGCATAAAAAAAGACACAATATTGGATGCGAGATAGGACGCAACATTGGATGTAACACTAGATGCAACATTATACACAAACATGGGTGCAAAACAAGGTGCAACACTGTGCACAACACTAAGTGCAAACCTAGACATAAGAAAACCCATCAACAAGGATGCAACAATAGGCACAAAACCTAGACGCAAAAAAACATGTAAAACAAGATGAAAAATTGGATGCAAAATGGGATGTGACATTAGAAGTAAAAATAAACACAAAACTAGATGCAAAACTAAATGCAATACTAGGCCCAAAATTTGATCCAAACCTAGATGCAACACTAGAAGCAAAATTGGAGACATAATTGGATGCTAAATGGGGTGCCAAATTGGGTGCAAAAGGCGGCGTAAAACTAGGAGCAAAATCAAACATAACATTGGATGCAAAACTGGGCACCAAACTAGTTGAAAACAAGGACGCAACAAAGGATGCAAAAAAGGATGTAATATTAGATGCAAAATCGGGTGCAAATAAGGGTGTAAGAAAATACACAAAAATAGATCCAAAAAATTGGGCGCAAAATTGGACATTGAATATGACGCCAAAAAAGCCGCAATAGTCAGTGTTTTACGAAATAATACAATAGAACCAGGTATAGTTCTAGATTGTTCACCACTATTGGAAAAAAATTACACTAAAAGCTGGTGCTAAATCCGGTGCAAATTCTAGTTTTTGTTGTAGTGTATGCTTTCAGTGGGAATAATAATAGTGCAAGTGATCCTTCTATTGACTTGATTGTGTAGATTCTACTTGGAAATGACATAGATACTTCTTAAAAATTTCCTATATTCCCAATGTAACTAGCAAAAGCATCCCTCATCCTTGTTACATACACAATGGAAACAAAACCCCATATTCCAATTTGTGACATTCTTTCCAGGAAGTTAAGAAATAGTCACTTTTTAAAATTCCTTTCCATGCCTTACAAACATTCACAAAATGGATGATACAAGACAAAGGGAGCGACAAGAAGATTATTTTCAGTATTTCAAATGGAAAGTAGCTCCATATCGTAGGCACCATATCCATTGCACTAATATTCAAGAGATGAGAAAAACCTAATAATACAATGGATGGGTTATTTTAAAGTTTTTGTTGAAACTTTTTTTTTTGTAGAGAAAGAAAATCAATATATGCATTTATTAATCATCTTATTTATAAAATAAAAATCAATTTTCAAATAATAAATAGAATAATACATGAAAATGTTTAGAAACATTGATCGATAAAAAAATATAGTTAATCTTAAGTGTAATGTAAATCTTAAATATTTACACGGGTCAAGGTAGAAAATAACTAAGAATGATCACATAGATCAACCATGGAAGGGAATATCATATGTAGAGTCCACCCTAGGGTTAGTGGGAAAAAAATTCCACTAAGAATGAAATCACGACAAGCATGGTATTTGGGCATGGAAATACAATTTTGTGCACAGATTGATAATTCATGAACTCCAATGAGTGTTGTTTGACTTGTAAAATCATAGAAGAGCAAATGTATTTGAGCAAAGTTGCACATAAGTACAATCAATTATATGACATGGAAGATATCCATTGCACTTCTTATTTATATCTAATGGTAGGTCTTTCACAAGTGTCCTATTCATTCTACAACCATCTTCGCAATATTCATTTGAGCATTTTGGAGGGAACTTACTAATAGGGATAATTTTAAGGACCCATAGTTATTTAAAAGTGTATAAACCTTGGCGAATCTTACCAATTCTTAAAATGTCAACTATAAAATATTTGGCGATATTTTTTCAAAATTATTTCAATTTCTAAGGATTTTATATAGTTTATATAATAATTTGGCAATTTTTAGAGTGAAAAAAGCTTACTCCATCAAAATTGGGTGAAATGGGGCTTCAAAAAATAGAAATTGGCGAATCTTTTTTTGAAGAAAACATGGAAAATTTGTCCATGGGATAAATTTCGCCCCTAAAATTATCCTTGCTTACCAGGTTAAAAATCTAGTATTATAACACCAGACAACACAACAATGAAACAATGATGTGCAATCCATAACAATCAATTTTGTTGAAGTTCTAGGCATATAGATCCTCTAATAAATTAGTGATAGACAAAATGGATAACCCACTTATTTTTCTCTATATCAAGAGAATATATCTTGTGCTTGATTCTTGGGTATCCACTACAAAATATCTCAACATGCAACCAATATATTTTTCCCTTATAAAAAACTAGATCAATGGGAGGTGTAGGTTCTGCAACATATAAGTCTATATCTTTCCATGTCCTATTAATATTGTTGCATATACTATATTTTGACCCATGTCTCTCATAAGCATATTTGATATGCATCCAATCATATTTGTGTTCATTGATGTTTCTCAAGATGGACAAGAAACCCTAGTGGCCAATTTCAATAGAAACTATAAAAGTGCATACATTGGTAAAAGGGTTGAGTACATAATATTGCTTACAAGTTGGATTTGAATCAGGGAGAGATAGCAAAAGAAAAGAACCACATGAAGCTTCAAGGGTATACAATGTGATTGGGAATGGTATACTAAGATGCGATATTAGACATTTGTTATTAATGTATGAACATATAGAATGATTTCGATACGGATTCCATTCCTCAATAAAGAAACAAATTTCTTGCATGTGTTTCATGTTCCATCTTTCAACAATATTATTGTTTCATATAATCTAATTCCACACCTTAGACATTATTTTAAACTGAAACAATTCCAACATAAGAAGCCACATAAGCAAGAATTCAAGTATCTCAACTCGCAGAAAGCTCCATATAGCAAGATCCATATCCATTGCACTACGAATTGTAGAAAACCAACAAATACAAAAGAAAAATAAAATTAGTTAATAAGATAAAGATATTGTAATATTTCAAAGTAGTGATTGTATATATCATAATAGCTAAACGTGCATTTAAAAAGTACATATAAAAATAAAATCTAACATGCAAATTTCAAGAGACATTGCATAGAAATTACATATATTTCTTCATATTTTTTACATCCTTAATTTTCTTGTACCTATGTTTATTATCTTTTAAAATTTTGTTGACGAGGCCATGTAGGTCATTTTTAATCAATTTACGAGTTGGATCATGTTTGAGTGCATCCTTGAGATTTTCGGAGACCACACCAAAATGAGATGATATATGACCATATGTATGAAAACCAAAACCAAAAATTGTTTAGTGATCGACAACATTGAATTTTTTGGTAACTACTTTTATCTTTGGGCTAGATAGACTTCTATGATGAGGATAAATAACATGAATCTAAAAGCATCTTTTGAGTCATCGTTCATAAATCAAATGCATAATACCCACAATGATATTTGACCTAGATTGTTCCATCTAATGTGTTGTTATCTCGAAAAAAGATGAAGATGTAAGTTGATATTATATTATAATGTTTGTGTATTATTATTTATAAAATATACAATAATACAAAACCTTAAATTCCATAACATGAATATAAATCTAATAATGTACACTCTATTTAAAAGAGATAATAACATACCATAAATATATTAGAATGATGTGAGTTGTACACAATGTACATCGTACATTGTGTAATGCTCAAATTCTAATATATTTATTATAATATGATAGTTGTTTTAAATAGTGTACATTATTAGTTTTATTGGTATTATGAAATTTAATATGTTGTATTATTATATTTTATATTTAATAATATAAAAATTAAAATTTATTTGGTATTTAATTTAGAAAGGTTTGTGGAGATCATTGAGATATTTTTTGCTATTCTAACATCCAATAAGAGATGTGCAAGGAGGGCCTCACCAATGGAAGAAAACACATGTTCCTTGACTTCTGACATCCGAACATATCTCATGCAATGAAGTATTGAATATCTATTACACAATAATCATCAATATCAATATAAATTTGAATCACAATACCACTATAAGGAAGATAATAAAATTACTGATATGAACATAAAAACGAAGAAAATTATATATGAACATATAATTATGAAGTTCAATAAATATTTTATAAATATTAATCATAATATAATAAATACTCTTGTGAAAGTATTATGAATTTCAATAAATATAATCATAAATATTAATTTCATAATATAATAAATAATATTGTGAAAGTGGAGTTGATTGGAGAATATTAATAAATTTTAATATGAAGAACTTGAAACAATTTTATAAATTGATGTTGGACAAAAACCTTACTATCACAATGCAACCATGAAGAATGGAAAATAATGATAAAGTGGAGTTGATGTGAGAATCTATTTCACAATACCACTATGTTATAATGGGGGATAATAATAAAAAACTAAAATGTATATGTTATTTAATTTAGATTTGGTTTGTTGAGATCATTGGTATATCTTTTGTCAGTCTAACATCTAGGGATGTGCAAAGGGGACCTCTCCAATAGGTGAAATCACATGTCTTTTGTTTTTTGACATTCAAACATCTCTCACTTAATGAAGTATTGAATATATATTACACAATAATCATCAACATGAATTATTATAAATAGATGTTGGACCAAAAACCTTAAAATATCACAATATTACCATGAAAAATGTGAAATAATCATATAGACATAGGTGATGTGAAAGTGGAGTTGATGTGAGAATCTTATAAATTTGAATAAAAAAACTTGAAACCATGGATTTTCCATAAGTCCATGGTCCCTCTATATAAAGACTTAGCGTTATATTGTCTAACATAAACACAAATAGATACAAAGTCAAAAGATTGATTATTGGAGAGAAGAAGCAAGCGAAGTTAAAACTACCATTGAATGGGACTAAACGGTGTGAAATATTACGGTTCACATACATGGTAGACCGATTATGGAAACAATCCCTCTTTCACCACATACATTCATAACAAAATTGAAGAATTTGGCAACGTTATTCATAACATAGATAGCAATAGAGATTAAAAAATGAAAATTTGCACATATATAATGACTGTAACCTTACACCAAAATACATCCACACAAATTGCCTTCATTCAAGAGCTTAGATAACCATTGTTTCATAAGATGGGTACAGTTAAATGTGTGATAACCAAGAGCTTTGATATAGAATTGGAAAAGTTAGCATCTAAATTCGTGGAACAATATTTCATTCAAAGTAGGGTTGGTAGGACTTTGGCTCTACACCATTTGAACTATTGCAATGCTTCCCTTCTATCAGAAGGATATAAGACTCGACTCGAGACAAGACTCAATGTGCACCCGCACTCGCTTAACTATTAGCAATACGAGCTCCCAAGAAAACACTCAATGCACCCATACTTGCTAAACTATTAGCAATACCAAAGCCTTCTCGGAGAATCATATAATGATCAAACACGTAATTTTCAACCATTGCCACACGACGTAAGATTGAACAACATTGGGGTTCAAATTATAAGATCCATGGTCTCATTTTCATACTTAACAAAATAGAGTAAATAGTTTGTGAAAGTGTTGTAGTAATTTTGTATAATGTTATTATTATGTTTTTAAGATAAAAATATATGAACATTATTATAAATAAAGTTTTGAAATATGAGAGCATTATTAGAAATATGGTTTTGCAATATGGGAGGAAATTAGATGTTGACTTTATAAATAGAACCAAGAAGAGTGGGTAATGGTAAACCTATAACATATAAAATAAGAAGATATTCAATAAAATATATTATATTTCTTTTGAATATCTCCTTCCCACAAAATATATTATATTCTTATCACATTTTTTATAAATAAACATTTTTTATCACACCAAAAAAATATCTTTATCATACTTAGCTGTAGACTAACATACATACATGTTATACTCTTCGTACTTTGCATATAATATTCACCAAAACATAATATTGTCATATACGCATCACTCTTATATAACATCTACATGTTATACTCTTCATGCTTTGTATATAATACTCACGAAAACATAATATTGTCATATACGCATCATTATTATATAAAATATACATGTTATACTCTTCCTGCTTTGTATATAATATTCACCAAATCATAATATTCTCATATGCATCACTAATTAATTGCTTTGTATATAACATTCACCAAATCATAATATTGTCATATATGCATCACTAATTAATAAAGAAACTGAATCTAATGTAAATGAAAATAGCTCTTACATAAAATAGTTCATCTTTATGTAATTAGCATTGTTTTGAAAGTCAACTAAAGATAAGTGCCAAGGATTCTCATTCATTGTTGTTGCTTAAACATCTATTTGCGGTTTTAGCTAAGGATTCTCAATCATTGATGTTGCTCAAACATATATGTGCAGTTTTAGCTTTTCACACAATATTATTGCTAGTTTTTTTACTTTTGTTAAAGTATAGAAGAATCAACTCCAAGTATTTTGTAAAGTAATGAAAACAACTTAGGTAATGGATTAGCACAACTACTTAACTTGTGGTCCAGTGGTCCATAAACATTTATCTTCCATGAAGCCATTTATCCATGCACCAGCTGAGAGTTATCCATGTATTAACCACCATTTATCCATGTATCAATTACAAGGGATTTTTTATATTATTTTGTCTTTTATAATTGTTTATTTTGAATTTTGAACAACTAATATAAAATCAATCTAGAGAATCTAAGAAAAACATAAATGCTAATCCACCCCAAATTCTAAGATATAAACACCTATGGGTGTAATAAATAAAGTAATAGACCTTTTACAAACAAAACAACCCATTTTTACAAGTCTATAATATTTTACATGATCGTTACAAATTACCATCTAGATAACATGGCCTTGATGTGAAAGAAGTTTTGCCAAAATGATCTTTAAGTTCTCATCAAATTGAACCGAAAAAAATAATAATAATAATAATTATATTCCCAAAAGAAAATGGTA
Source organism: Larix kaempferi (assembly GCA_027924585.1). Lineage (NCBI taxonomy): Eukaryota > Viridiplantae > Streptophyta > Pinopsida > Pinales > Pinaceae > Larix > Larix kaempferi. Next base: position 12,851,581 of record BSBM01000386.1, read on the forward strand.
ACAAGAAGAAAAAAATTCATTTATATTTCCAAAAAAAATATGGTAACAGTCCATATGTTAGCATGATATGGCCAGTTTAATGCTTCAAGCTATGATGGTTACAATTCATAGACCTATTTGGAATGCCTGTTTACATCAAAACCTCCTGCAGATGTTGATGTACTCCAACAAAAACCTCCAAACAAACACAGCAGCAGAATAATAAGCCAACATTCTCCCTTGTAAGACAAATAGACAAGAATACTCTCAAGAATGATAAATATCTAGAGTATCCCCATCCTAAAATAGTGCTTGCCCCTACAAGACTCTTGCACTCTGAACAGGTCTCGGGGCATTATTACACCCTAACAGTATTACAACTATGAAAATGACCTAAAAAACAATTTGAAAGCTTTGGATCTGTTTGGTTTAGTGTTTGTGCCGTCGAGGAAATAGCGAGGAGTGCTTATTGGGTCTTCCCATATGGGCGTTTTAGAGGGATCCTCTTCATCTTCCGCCTCCGCCTCCCTGATCGTCTTCAAGCTGAGAACCAGGCATGGCCTGTAAGGCCTGGCTTTCTCGCACGCCTGTGATAGCTGGTATGGAATTATGGGATGAACCTGTGACGAGTATTCCTCCTTTTTGATGTTTTTCTTCTTGTAGAATCTAAACGATAGACCCATCAACGTAGACTTGGATTTACCCACTTTATTCTGCATTGTATTTGCAGCCATTTATCTCTCCGCGTCTCTGCAGCTTCTGTAGGATTCGAAGCCGATGTGAATAAATCAATGTGTGGCAAGGAGAAGA